>CM019707.1:29297896-29494586 GCA_009760885.1 Achatina immaculata | reverse complement strand
GACTCCATATCTGGCTGTGTTAGACGCTCTCATTTTAACATCAGTCTCCTCTTCATTGCTTTAGATATCTCTGTATGTTTTCTTCATCTCTCGTTCTTTTTTCTCTATTTGTGACCATTTTATTGGGTTTTATTTCTATTGTGTAGTAGTATTAGTTAGTAATAGTAGTATTATTAGTTAGTAGTAGTAGTTAGTAGTATTAGTATTAGTTAGTTGTAGTAGTAGTATTAGTAGTATTAGTTAGTTGTAGTAGTAGTATTAGTAGCTGTAGTAGTATTAGTTAGTAGTAGTAGTAGTAGTATTAGTTAGTAGTAGTAGTATTAGTTAGTAGTAGTAGAAGTAGTAGTAGTAGTACATGAATCTAATGAACAGAAAAGTGACATATCAAAACCACTAACAACCTTGACCTACCTGCCCACCACATCTGCTATCCAAGCCTGCATCAATCAATCCCACTGATACCACATCTCAACAGTAGTGACACAGATCTCTGAGGCCACTGTGGTCTGCCTTGCCCAGCTGCTCTCTTACCATCTCCAATCTAAAAAAATGGTAATAAAGGGAGGTAATAAGGAATGAAGATGCTGTCCCATTTGGTAGTCAGTGACTAATAGCTGACATGCTAACATCAGGACTGGTGAACCATAGCTGACATACTAACATCAAGACTGGTGATTCATAGCTGACATACTAACATCAGGACTGGCAAACCATAGCTGACAAACTAACATCAAGACTGGTGACTCATAGCTGAAATACTAAAATCAAGACTGGTGAACAATAGCTGAAATATTAACATCAAGATTGGTGAACCATAGCTGACATACTAACATCAAGCCTGGTAACTCATAGCTGACATACTAACATCAAGACTAGTGAACAATAGCTGACATACTAACATCAAGACTGGTGAAACATAGCTTATATACTAACATCAAGACTAGTGACTCATAGCTGACATACTAACATCAAGACTGGTGAACCATAGCTGAAATACTAACATCAAGACTGGTGACTCATAGCTGACATACTAACATCAAGACTGGTGAACCATAGCTGACATACTAACATCAAGACTGGTGAACCATAGCTGACATACTAACATCGGGACCCATAACTGACATACTGACATCAAGACTAGTGAACCATAGCTGACATACTAGCATTAAGACCGGTGACTCATTGATGACATACTAACATCAAGACTGGTAAACAATAGATGACATACTAACATCAGGACTGGTGAATCATTGCTGACATACTAACATGAATGGTAAACAATAGCTGACATACTAACATTAGGACTGGCGAACCATAGCTGACATACCAACATCTGGACTCATCAACCATAGCTGACCAAGACCCTGTCCCACCTCTCGTTGCTACCATCACTAACAGATTTAGCATGTCTAACATGGCAGGGATAGCCATACTCCTCATGGTGATGGACCCTGCTAAAGAACTATTCAACACCCTCCCTTTTTAGTTCCACTCCAGGGACTGAGAAAAAAATAATTAGCTATCGAAATCAACTCCCAATTTACCAGCTTGATGTGCCTCAACATCTTCACAACACTGGCTGCAAAAGAACACCAGATCAAGGTTCCTGGGAGACAAGAAGAGGCACCTAGATAATGTGGAAGGTTGCCAAGTGGTCACTGTGGTGAACAGCATCTCCCATTTGCACTTCATAATCCACCTCAGTAACAACAAACTGTCTACTTCTGATTAAGAAAGATCATATCTTGAAAACTATGCTACAACACTGTGGCATTATGTACACAAGATTATCCATTTCACTTTATTCATTTGCTTGTCCCATGCAGAACTTTGCCTCCCAAACAGCACTCCTGTAGGCCTCTCGGTTGTCATCAAGATGGCCTGCCTCTGTTGCATCCATCTGCAGATCGTCAATGAAATCTTGCAGGCATCTTCGTTTTGGTCTTCCTCTCTTTCTTTTTCCCAATATGTATCTTTCCAATACGGTCTTTTCTAAATTATCATGTTTAATGTGTCCAAAATAGTTAAGTTTTCTGTCTTTAATCCTCTTTACTGGCCAGCCTTCTTGAATATTAAGCTCTTGTAGTACAGATATATTTGTTCTTTTTTGTGTCCACGATATTTGGAGAACTCTTCTGTAGCACTTACATTCAAAGGCATTTAAGTGTTTTGTTAATTGTCCAGGTCTCACAGGCATATGTTGCGATTGGAAAGATGATCTTATTTTTGTGGTTCTGCCTGCTCCTCTCCACAGAAGATTATCCACACAACATATATCCGAAGCTAGAACATGGGATGCAGGAGGATAAAGCAGATTACTCTGGTGATTTTCTGTGTGTAGAATGTAAACTGTAGATGTACTGCTATTCATTTCTGTGTATATTTCCACTATTGTCCACTGGAATAATGTTCCTTCTTACATTACTACTCTATGTTGTTTTGCATCTGTTTTGTTACTCACTTCATAGACTTACTTGCTGCCAGGTTCATTCTCTCTCAGTGGAAATAGTAATACAGAAGCAGCAACTTTACAGTTGAAATGACTTTAATGATGCATGAGGTGACGATGAGCGAAATGACGAGAACAACAAAGGTATCAACAAAATCCATGGACACAAGACTGGACATCTCCACGATATATGTTCCCGGCAGACTAATGTCACCATCAGAACAACCTAATACACTCTGTTCTACATCTGTTTCACTAAACAACATTTCTGACAGCCTAATCTACGTCTATCTCAGACGATATACAAAACACACCTGTCCCTCAGTCATATGATTTTTCTCTCACTTGACCTTTTTCCTATCATTCCCCATCCGTGACCCTCGTGCAACCTGAGACAAGGAGATGGACTCTACTCACAAACAGCTGATTACTTTAGAAGATAACTCATTTTATACAAATGTTCCAATTCTCAGATGAGTTATCTATCTTACATTCAAACATTCAATATACTGCTATAAGGAGAGCAAGCAGAAGATATACGTTAAGTAATCTTTCTGTTCAAATGATGCTCACTTCAGTGGTTCCCAAAATTGTTACGGTCAAGGATGCACAAAGTTAACACTTTGTTGACCACAGTTATTTACCCTGAAAAACCCCCAGTTCCCAGCAATTTTTCTGAAAAATGAACTTTTTTGAGTGAACTTAGAAAAACATGCATATCTCTACTCACCCTTTAGGGAATGTAATCCAACTTGGTAGACAGACTCCCAAGACCCTCTAGTACTTCTTGAGGGTGTGATATCTTGTGAAACAACTATCTGAATGCAGTGGAACTTGACAACTTTGACCAAAAAAAATTTGTTTCACTCTTTTTCTCATTGACCAAGCACACTCTGCACTTCCTAGATGATGCTTTTTTAGTGCCTTCATCCTCAGGATTCACCAGAACATGATTATTTACTATTCCAGACAATCACTGTTGTGCATTGTTGATATCATGCGAACAAATCTTTCGTCTTTCCTTCATCAGTCGAAAGCTGCTGCTTCGGTTTATACAACTCTTGAAATTTAGGCAAAAAATAATCCAGCAGGGTTTTATTTTGCTAATTCTACTTGTTTCTGGAAATGTTGAGAGTTGTCAGAGAAATGCAGAAGTGTCAGAAGATGCTCAAATTTAGCTCTGCTCATTGTTTTTGAAAATATTGGTGTTTCCAGAAGAGGGTCTGTTGTTCAGTGTGGCTTCCTAGTCTGGCCCATCAAAATGATCAATCCAAAGAATTTGTTAATGTCTGAATGTGTTATATTTTCAGACAAAAAGGCAGTAGTTTGTTCATATGTTGTGTCTGTGCACAGTATAAATTTTCATGATGAGGTAACAGTTTTAAAAAAATCATTGCCAAACACTGTACTGAAAATTCCTCCATGCTGTCTTGTTTGTTTACATTCACTGAAACACCAGAATTTCCTATAAATTTTTCAAGAACTGGTGTAGAATCAATGTTACTCCACACACCTATATCACTGCTAACTATATCACATAAAAAATGTGAAATACTTACTGTTGAAGAATCATATCCTGACTTCGAATCACAATCACACTATCTCTGGAATTTTCACTTCTGACACAGCAACACTGTGCCTAGTTATCGTATTTTTAATCAGATCGCCGTCACAGAAATCACTTTGAAACACATCAATTTCATTACCAGAATCATAAAACAGTGGTTTTTATTCATTACTAGGGTAGTCTGACAAAAGATTCTGGGCATAATTCATTGTACTGTCGCAGTAACATCGAGCGTAACGTGCTCCGCCATTTGCACAAAATGTCGACTTGGCGAGATCTCGTAAACACGTGTTTCCGACAGCTAAACCCGCGAGATTTCTATTTTTTTTTAAGTTACGAAGATTAAAAACAATATTTTATTATATTAACTTTGCAGTAAAAATACAAACAACCAAAAATTACTTTAAATAACACGCTAGAAACAGTTTAAATAAGACGACCATCGAATACGGCAAATCCGCCTTTCGGTCAACAATGCACGGAAACCAGAAATACGGATTTTCCCGTATTTGGTCAACAAAGTGTTAATAATAATTTACTACGGACCTCCCTATACAGTCTCTCTAAACTCCCCTTGACACTATGTACACATTTAAAATCACATGTTTTTAGTTTTACATAAAGTCTAGTCTTGTTATGTGGACCACTACCTGACCCTTTGTATCCCAAAGTTTGGGAACCACTGCTACAGTTTGTGTGGAAATAAATGGACCATACTGCACAGTATATAATCTAAATGCATTCAGACCTATGTTAAGAACAAAACACAACAGTCTACTGTACCTGAGAGAGAGAGTTCATGCGCTGCCTGATTTAGGCTGATGATGATCTGTGTGTCCGCAACAGACCCTGAGTGCTTGTGACAGACACTGAACACCAGAAGTAGATGTTATGTTGTTCATGACCTTTGCCAGTTTCAGCCAGGCTCAGTTGCAAATGTAAGGTCTGAAAGTGGAGAGTACTGAAAATTGATGTACTACATCAGATTTATTGTTGATGTATCATATCAACAATTTGTTTGAAAACTTCAAATATATATCCATACTTACTTACATCCTTCCAATGCCGCTAAATGGTCACATAGGGCCCGCATAGTAAAGAGAATTAAATAGAGAAAACTTAAATATTTTGGATGCGTTAAAAGTCATGATAATTTAGACAGGACCATCTTGGAAGGGTATATAATAGGAAAAAGTGGTGTTTTTGTTTCTTCTGCTTTCAACATCTCAGCAGTCACTTTTATGATCATGTGTGGTAAGGTACAGTGGTCCTATTCTTTACAGATCCCAGGACCACACGGGAGGATGTTCGTATATCTTATCTTATCTTATATCCTTACCGTGCCATTAAACGTCACATAGGGCTCGCAAAGTAGTTCGCCAATTTTTCCTGTCTTCGGCGAGTCTTTCAACCTCATCAAAGGATTTTATACCTGTTAATTTGGCCTCTCTTAATAATGTCCTCTTCAGAGTTTCACGCGGTCTGCCTCTTTTTCTTTGGCTTGTTGTGTTCCATTTGATAGCTTGTTTTGGGATTCTCTGATCATTTCTTCTCATCAAGTGACCAACATATGCCCATCTCCTTTTCCTGATCACCCACGAGACTGGTTGTGGTTCAGTCATCTGTCTTATCTCTGCACTGTTCTTGAATTCGTTCCACTTGATGCCGAGTATTTTCCTTAGGCATTTCTTTTCAAAAGAGACTAATTTCTTTAGTTGTTTTCCAGCTTTCGCATGAATAAATGAGGGTGGATCTCTCTCTCTGAACCTTAAGTGCCCAGGGCACATGGGGCTTCCGCAAGGGTTTTCCACAAATGCCTGTCTTTCGCCGTTTTTTTCTGCTCTTGCCCAGGTGAGCCCTCTATTGCTCAACATCCTTTCTGTTGTTCTTCTCCATGTCTCTTTTGGTCTACCCTTACTTCTGCTCCCCTGTGGTGTCCATCTTAGTGCTATTTTTGGTAGTGAGTTGTCAGTCATTCGGAGCACATGTCCCAACCATCGCCAGCGTCTTTCCTCAATAATTGTTGTCAGTGGTTTCATCTGCATTTCTGCCAATAAGATGTTATTTCTTATGGTGTTTGGCCAAAATATTTTTTTTTCAGTCATCTGTCTTATCTCTGCATTGTTCTTGAATTCGTTCCACTTGATGCCGAGTATTTTCCTTAGGCATTTCTTTTCAAAAGAGACTAATTTCTGTTCTATTTCTTTAGTTGTTTTCCAGCTTTCGCACGAATAAATGAGGGTGGATATTACATTTGAATTGAATAGTCTTAACTTAGTATATACTACAAGTTCGTACATACTACAAGTCAAATCACGCTTCTCTATATACTAACATCTCTATACACTTAGAAACCAGCTCTTACTATCAAGGATGTCGTCAAGTTCCGGATCAACGTTACTGGAACTTTCTGTCGAGGACTCTGAAGCAACGCTATCTACAGAATAGCTTCGATCATCAGAATATTTTGCATCCTCACCTTTGGACGCCATTCTGATCGAAATGTCAAATGTTTCGTACGTAAACGTTTTCGCTGTTTTAATTATTTTTATTTCAATTTGTATACCGAGGCCGGCTCTACCAATAGTGCATCATGTGCATTTGCAAACGACGGGGGACAGCAAATTAGGAGAATTGGGATGAACATGCAAGCAAAATAAAGTAATGTGATTTTTTTTCTTAAAATACATGTTCGTTTATTCGCTAACCCATTGGTCGACCCGACATTATTTTGGGAAGAGGATTCAAAATGAACTGATTTCTCCCTTCTCTGTGACCATTAGAAAAAGAAATAGTTCCTACGGTACAGATTTGTAGATATTTTTTAATGAGTAGTTCCAAAAACAAAGCGAAAATGGCTGCAAGACATCGTTGATGATCTGCAAATGGATGCATCAGCAGAATGCCATCTTGCTCATAACCGAGAGGCCTACAGGAGTGCTGTTTGGGACGCAAAGTTCCGCAAGGGACATGCAAATGAATGAATGAATGCTGCGGAATTCTTTCTTTTAAAAACAAAACAAACCAAACAAACAAATAACCAAAAAAAACAAAAGTGGTAATGCGCCCCCAGCTCTGGATGCCTTCCCCGCCCAACGCTGAGTGCGGTCACAAGCACCAGGACGCGTGAAGCAACAACGGGCTGGACTGTGAGCAAGTGCCGAGACACTAGGAGCCACTCCAGTCACATGATGATGTTTTGTTAACACATCACCTACCTTACCACCCCCAGCGTGATAACCCTCGACCCGTGTGTTATGGGAGGAACCTCGCGCGACCCAAAGCTTTACAAGTCAACCAGGCTCTAGTTGACTCTGCGAGGACCTTGACTCAGGTGAGTCTTAACACGATATGGGTTATATGCCGGTATTTTTTTTTTTTTTTATTTAATATTTTATATGCAAATTCAGCAAGCACCAAAACCACCAAGGGCGAGTCAACCGAGCCAGGTCATTTTTATTTTTCTTCTTTTTTTGTGTTTTATATATTTTTTTTTTTTTGTTTTTATTTTTTGTTTTATATATTTTTTTTTTTTTTGTTTCATTTTTTTTTTTTTTTTTAAATTTTTTTTTTTTTTCCGTTCTTTTTTTTTTTTTTTTGCTTTTTTTTTTTTGCTTTTTTTTTCCAAATCTTTCCAAAAAAAACAAACTTTCAAATAAACAATAACGAAGCATGTACATGTGACGTGAGTTGAGGATGATTGCCCGTGGAATGAAATAATGAGATGGTGGGCTTTACAAACCGTGAGGTGACAGCATGGAGTATGATAACGCGAATGCTTTGTACATAAAACGTTACAACAAAGGTGTATAGTAATAGTATAACCACAGACACACATCCTCTCACCTACTATCAGGACCCTTTCTCACTCTCTCTCACTCTCTTCGTTAACTTTCTCTCTAGTGATGGACAGTGCTTGTATTCGGCTAAAGCCTTCTCTTTCACCCACGGGGTGTACACAGAAATAAATATGCACTAGAAACTGGTTGAAAGCTGTAACAATTTTTGTTTGAAAATGTACAGGAGAAGTTCTTTTGTAAAAATTCTATTTTCAAATGTGGCCCTATTCCTACATGACCAAACAACATACCTAAACTCAGCAAGGAGGATGATACACTGCGTATGGCTGTTTGTTTCTGTTCGAGGAATGGTGTTTAACATTATTGCTCTGTATATGTCTACTTTCTCTGTTGTTCTTGTTGCTATCTCCTGAGTCAAAAATTCTAAGGCTAAAGAAACGGTTCTGCACTGAAAGAAAATGTGTTCTTCCGTTTCTTGTGTGTTCAGTCTACATAGTTTACATCTGATCAGTCTGTGGAATCTGTGGGCGATCCCTTGTGTGGTCGGTGTCATGTTGAACAATAGTCTGTATGTTATCTCTCGTGCACTTGGCGTGATTCCTTTCTTGTGTAGGTTTTGAAATGATTGTGTGTAGTCGGTGATGAAGTATTTGTATCCTCTCTTTATTCTGCACTGTAATGGAGGCTCCTGTTTCCTGACCAGATGTTTGTATATGCATGATGTTTTCATGCGTATTAAACGTTCATTCCCAGTTACACTTTGTATGCATTGTCTGTAGAAGAGCGGTATAGTGCCAAAGTGATGGGGGTGTATATTGTTTAATTTACACAGTTTAAGAAGCCTCAGCCCAACGTAGTAGTGGGCTAGAGTATGTTTGTGTGGCTGTTGGATGATTTGTCCTATATATTTGATCCTGAGTGCCTGGATCTTTGTTGCTATGTCTTGTAGGGAGATGCCCCCTCTATTTTTGTCTTGCATCAAGGTTTTCTGTTGGATGCTGCGTACTGTGCGTCGGAAAATAAAGTCTCTAATCATTGAATTTATTTCCTTAAGTGACTGTTTAGGCAGGGGGAATATGTTTGCGGTATATATAAGCTGTGGTATGATGCAAGTGTTGACTGCGACACTTCTGCCGAATATGGTGGTGGTTCTGTATTTGTAAATTTCCAGTCTGTTTTTAATTTTTTCAATTATATTTCGCCATCTTGCTTTGATGTTATTTGAAGGCGTAGCTGTAAATAATATTCCGTATATTTTAATGTTGTTGACTTGTATTAATGTGAAAGGGAAGTCTGTTTTGTTGGTCCATTTACCTAAACCCATTATATGTGATTTTTGAATGTTTATTTTAGCCCCGCTGCCCTGTCCGAACTCTGCAAATATGTCTAGAATAAACCTGATAGAGGATATATTGGAGGGAAAGAAGATTGTGTCGTCAGCATAGGCCAACGACTTCCTCTCTCCCATTCCAGGAATAAAGATTCCTTTGACTATTGTCTCTTGCCTGATTCTCTCCAGGAGTGGCTCTAGAGTTAACACATACAACAGGGGTGAGAGTGGGCAGCCCTGACGTACAGATCTGGTTAACCGTATTGGTTCACTGAGGGTATGGTTTATTAAAAGTCTGCTTTCTGGTTTGTTGTATAGAATTTGTATCCAGTCTCTGATGTAGTTCCCAAGATTACATTTGGACAAGGTTTTCTGGAGGAAAGAATGGGAAACTCTATCGAAAGCCTTCTCCTGGTCCAGCGATAAGATTGCTGACTGGCTATTCTTATCGTGAGAGTATTGGATAACATCTCTTAGGAAATGTAGATGCGTATTTATGTTTCTGTCGGTGACACTGCATTGCTGGTCCTCATGTATAAGTGTGTGCATGACGGGTTTGAGTTTCATAGTTAGGGACTTTGCTAGAATTTTGTAGTCTACGTTGAGTAACGAGATAGGTCTGTAATTTTTAACTTGAGTTGTGTCTGCGTTGCTTTTCTTAATGAGTGTTATGTATGACTGATTGAGACTGTTGGGTAATTCTTTTCTGTCGAAGGCTTCAATAAACACCTTGTGTAGGACAGGTCCTAAAATGTGGAAGAATTTCTGATAAAACTCGGCAGTGAGGCCATCCGGTCCTGGAGATTTGTTCTTTTGGAATGTGTCAAGCGCATTTTGTAGGTTTCCTAGCGTGAGTGGGATGTCTAATGTTTGTTTGTCTTCTTCAGAAATCTGTTTGGCGTAGTTCAAGAATTTGTTTTGTATGTCTTCTGATTGACCTTTGTCCTCAGAGTATAAATGTATATAAAAATCTTGAAAGGTTTGGCTTATTCCGGTAGTGCCTGTCTGTTCCTGTCCATTTATGTCTATTATTTTGCGTATTTGCCTGCTTCTTTGCACATTTTGTTCTGTACCTAGATATTTTTTACTTGGTATTTCTTGTACGGCAGAGGCAAGTTTTGTTCTGATGAAAGCACCCTGGTAACTGTGTTGATGGTATTTTTCTACTTCTTCCTCTAGCGCATGTATGTGAGGACTATTGGGATCTACCTGCTTGGTTAGTTTAATAGCATTTTCCAACATTTGTTGTTGCTGTCGTCTGTATCTGTGTATTTTTGTCGCCAAGACCTGTGTTCTCTCTCTGATAGTGTTCTTTAATACATCCCAGTATTCTATGAGGTTGGATTCAGGTAAGTCTTGAGTGTACGCGTGTAATAGTTCCGTTATGTTATCTACATAATCTCCATTATCCAGCAAACTGTTATTAAACTTCCAGTGTGGGGAGCGTTTGTTTTTGAGTTGTGCCAAGGTTGCGTTTAATGTGACCATGACCGCTTTATGATCTGTGTAATTTAAGGTTGTGTCTATGTGTTTGATGTCATTTATTAGAAGACCTTCTGGGACATATATTCTGTCTATTCGGGCTGATCGTCCCATGTTTATGTTAATTGTGTCAGTGTGTGTAGTTTCCTTACCATGTGGGTTCACCTTTCTGTATGTGTCTACGAGCCCGTGTTCGTCTATGATGTTGTGTAGTATGTCTATTTGTTCGAGTTCACGGCGTACGTTAATTGTTCCTCTCGACAGATCAAGATCGTGCATGACACAATTAAAGTCTCCTGCTATGATAATGTTTTGCCCCCTGTGGAATGATGTTAGCATCTGTGAGAGCTTGTCATAGAAGTTAATTTGCTGGTCTCTCACAGCTGGTGCATATACATTGACTAATGTGTATTTGTTGTGGTTTGAACTTGTGTGTTTTATTTCCACTATTGCTACTCTACCTTCGCTGTCTCTGTTGTGTCCTACAATTTGCCAGTCTTCTGATACTTGTAGTATTGCTGCTCCTGTGTGTCTATTCCCTAAGCTGAAACAAGAATGTCTGAGTCCTAAGAGTTGTGTGATGTTGTTGGCACGTATTTCCGTGGTGATGTGTGTTTCTTGGATAAAGATGAAGTCTGGCTTGTATTTGTGTACTAGGTGCACTACTTGACTGAGTTTACTTCTCAGTCCCCTAATGTTAACACTTAAAATAGAAAGTTTATCAGCCATATTGAAAACAGAAAAACACAAATGAAAAATGTAAATTAGAAAGGACTATGAGGACATAAAAAAAATATACTAACAGAAAGAAAAAAAAACAAAAAAAGAAGTAAGTTGTTACCTTGCTCCTGTACATCCAATGGTTGAGAAAAGCACGACACAAATAAATGAAATATTCCAATATTGAGAAATGAAAAATACAAAAATCCGTCCTATACAAAGTCCCGTGGGCACGATCATCCGCTCGTTTGTCTTGGTACCGTGGAACCAAACATTCTAGTTCTAGAAAATGCAACACAATAATCCGCCTGGTCAACACAGTTATATTTCCCTCATACCTCCTCATCAATCGTTAACGGAGGATCATCATCGTCAGACTGTTCTCCCGTCAGCTGGGCCCAAGATAGAGGTTCCTCGGCTAGCGGCGAGTCCATGTCCTCCTCTGCAGGGGGGACATTAACTGCTTCCTCTGCTGGAATTGGTGTGTCCATGACCCTCTCTGGAGAGGGACCGTTTGCGTTTCTGCTGTTGGCAGAGGCTGACCCCTGGCCTCTGCAGTTCTGCCAGTGGGCACCCGTTTTCTTGGGGTGCAAGGAGATTCGCTGGAGGTCGGCGACACAGCGGCGGACATCAGGTGGCGCCTCTTTTTCCTGTTTTCCACCAGCTTAAACCCATCATCATCAATGGGCTCTGGTGCTGGCTCCTGGTTGCCGGTGGTCTGGTTCTGAAAGTCCGCGGCAGTCGTGGCGGACCGCTCCTCGACTCTCTTGGCTGCAGAGACCTGCTGTTGCACGTTCTCTCTGTGGGCCGGCCTTGCCTTCCTGGGGCATTGGTTTGCCCGATGAGCATCGCTGCTACAAATCGGGCATGGTGCATTCCTGCCCTGCAGGGTGATTGCAATCCTGTGCCCTTTTACACTTCCGGATTGAGATAAGGACGTGTAATGTGGGACATCTTGTTTCGGCCTGCACCGAAACGCCCACTTGTCGTTGGCCTTCTCAACACGGGATACCTCGGCCTCCTCGTCACCGGTCAGAAATGTGACAAGGCGCTTGACCATTTCCGCCTTCACTGCTATGGGCATCCAATGCAGGGTTCCTTTAACCCGTTCCTTGTCCAAATGTTCAAAATGAATCGTTAGTTTGGACTGTTCCAGGTGCAAGGTCTTCCCATGCAGCGAGGCATAGTGAGTAATGTGGGTGGCTTGACGTAGAGTGACATACCACTTGGTGCGGTCCTCATAACGGCCGAGAGTTGCCACTCCATTGAGCCCCAGACCCACAGGTCCAGCCAGAATGCTATGCATGAATGCATATGAAACACGTGAGGCATTCTGCCCACTGACTGTGCATACCAGAGTCCCTGGGAGTTCTTCTTGGCCACCCTCCATATCCGTCTCCGGGTTGTAGAAGAAGGTTGGAGTATCCATAACAGAAAGAAAGAAACTCCAAGTACACAAAATCCAGGAATATCACACAAAGGCGGATCAGAGTCCCTTCCCGCCCTTACCTCGTCCTGACATTTTAGCAGTAGTAGTAGCGGTAGCAGCAAAAGTTAGCAGTAGCAGTAAAAAGTAACCAACCGGGTTTCCCCGAGAAGGCTGAATACTTTGTTACACTGACTTGCTTATATATAGCACTATTTGCTTGTGTTTTATGTTATTGGTGGGGTTACAATCAATATAGTCAAATATTTCACTTGTTAAAACGTGTTCAAAATCACCAAATTTATTTCAAAGTTAGTGTTCTATTGTGATAGTTCTTATACAACCGAATTAGCAATAGTCATAAAGATATGCATATTATTACACAAAGTTTGATGCAATACATATCGGCGCTCTTCAACGGGCTTAATAACTCTAACAAAAAAGGTACGATTACTCTTATAATTTTGTGAACTCTATTCAATTGTGTGTTCATGAGAATGTGTCATATTTGTAGTTTACATCCCCGTCTTTGACGCTGAAAACTGGTGTATTAGTCTTTTTTAACACTCCCATTATTTGTACCCAATACGTGACAAGAAAAAAAATACAAGTTGTTATAAAAAATACAAATATAAAATATGGCTGACATAATAAGCTCAGACTTCATTTACACTATTTTTACGATTTCAAAGCACATGGCAAAACTGAACACACTTTATCTTTCGTCTGCTCTCGGTCCTTTATTTTAAATACTGCCATAAACAAGGTTGTAGAAGCTTCACGCCATGTATGAAAAATAAAATCATGGATATTAAAACATCATATTTATAGAAAACATCCACTTTCGTTTTCTATCTTGAAAGAAAAAGAAATGTATAGAATGAAAAAGGTAAATGCAACGGTCAATACTTTTATAATCCCGTGAGCTTTACCCATCATAGCGTTTATGTTAACGTGAAAGGTATATTTATTTTTCACTTGTAAACATGTATTATCTCGCTCTTACCAACGTAAGACAGTCGGAATTTTGAAAAAAAAAAAAGGAGGGGAAGGCAGGGATAATTATCTCTACTTTTAAAAGTCAGAATATCTAGAGAAAAATGAAAAATCTGAAAGAAAAAAACGAATTTCACTTTCAAGTCGCTGTAATCTTTCCAATATTTTTTCGCCAGTGTTTTGTACACCATCTTTATCATGATGATGATGATAATGATGATGACGATGATGATGATGATGATGGCACTAATGATAATAAATTTACAGCCTATCTCTCTCTTCTCTGAACCTTAAGTGCCCAGAGCACAGTGGGCTTCCGCAAGGGTTTTCCACAAACGCCTGTCCTTTGTCTTTTTTCCGCTCTTACTCAACATCCTCTCTGTTGTTCTTCTCCACGTCTCCTTTGGTCTATCCTTACTTCTGTTCCCCTGTGGTGTCCATCTTAGTGCTGTTTTTGGTAGTGAGTTGTCAGTCAATCGGAGCACATGTCCCAACCACTGCCAGCGTCTTTCCTCAATAATTGCTGTACATATTACTTAACATAGCAGATTTTAAAACATTAAGTATTACTTTGAGAATTGAGGTGGGGCGGCAAGATATGCTACTGCACGGGTAGTGAAAATTCCTACCACAAGCCTGGGTTATATCATCTATGAACGAGTAAGTGAGTGACGTACTCACTTTATGATTTCACAGTATAGTAACCCTATTCCCCTACTTTCTCCCCAGTTACATTTTACTATCACCACAGGAAAACAGTAATGACATAGGAACAAAAGACAAACTTCCACGTGTTATTACTACTGAAAATCCGGTGACATTATTTTGTAACTCTTGGGCAATAAACCAACACATTTCTCACCTGCACACACAGACAACCTCAACCTCGCTAACCACTCTGAGACAATGTGAAGGATTCAGCCCGACAGACCTAGAAAATTGTGACTTTAGATGTAAGGAAGAAAACTTTAGAATACAGCAATATTCTTTTGAGAAACCACAACTTTGCCCCCGCCCCTGACCTTCAAGCTGGTCAACCTTGACACACTTCCAATACAACACAATATGCTCACTGCCCCATTTTAGAACTCAGTTTTTGAAACTGTGCAAACGTTTTAACTTGTACTTGTACGAACTCCCTGTAACTACGAGCTGTTGTTTTTCGCAGCCGATGCTGTAGAGATGTTGAGGCACAGCATGGTGGGAGCGTGTTACGGCGGCTACTTTTTCAGTCCCGGAGTACAGCTAAAAAGCAGGGGGTGTGCAGTGCTTCTTTAGCAGATTCCACCACCATGGGTACTACGGGGATCCCTGCCCCGTTAGCCAGGCTATGCTTGTTACTGGGGGAACCACGGAGAGGTGGGACAAGGTCAGCTATGGGTGGCTAACCCTGACATATCAGTTATGGGTCGCTGATTACCTTATTAGGTGTCTTCACCCTCTGTAAATGTTTTAAATTCACCACACTTCTCTTTCTCTCTCTCTCTCAGCCTTAAGTGCCAAAGGCACATGGCGCTTTCCACAAAAGCCTGTCCTCTGTTCTTGCCCAGGTGAGAAAACACCATCTCCGTTGTTCTTCTCCATGTCTACCCTTACTCCTGTGGTGTCCATCTCAGTGCTATTTTTTTTTTTTTGGTTGTGAGTCGTCAGCCATCCGGAGCACGTGTCCCAACTTCATATGGTCACTATTATTTATTATTGTGCCACTTGGTCAGTCGTATTAAATATTTTTCCTCTTAGACCTCCCACCTTTTTTTTAACCATGATTTTTCGGTGATCGTCTGATACTCCAACATCTTCTCACGAAATGTCCAAAGAATATGGCCTTTTTCGTAAGGTTCAGTTTTATCCTTCGAAAACGTGTACTTTTCTGGGCATCCCTAGGCAGTCTCCTTCACCATAACACGTCTTTACTGCTTTCAATTTCTGTTATATCTATTCAAAATTCCACGTGAAGTAATATATATATATATATATATATATATATATATATATATATTCTCAATTTTTTTGTATCATGTACCCTTTTCACAGAATGTCATTTCTCTTCACGCCCCACTCACCATTCCCCCAACGACTATCTCAACAAATATTCATATAAAATTCCAACAACAGTTGGAGTCTGTTAATCTGCTCTTTGTCGCAGACTCATAAGACTGTCGAGCAAATTTTAAGCTTCTAGTATAGATGGTGCACTGCATGTATTTGAAAATATATAAATCAGAACAATAAACATTGAAATACTTGTTTTTTAAAATGGTGGTTTCAAAATGTCTGAATTTATAAGTAACAACTGTATCCTTAGTATTAATATTACGCGTGCTGCGGTGAAGTAGCGGTTAGCGCACTTGCCTGGTTTAATTTCACACTCAGTCGAAAGTTTATGTTAACGTGAAAGGTCTCTCATTGCATGTGTCTTTTTTACTTCTTATATTTCACTTGTAATGTGTGGTCTCACGCTCCTAACAACGTAAGACGCTGGAATGTTTAAAAATGATGTTTATTTTAAAGTCTAGACACTTACACATTTTTAAATCTAGAGACATATTTCTAAAAGTTGCAAAAACAAATTCAACTAATCGCAACTGACGTTTTCGCTTAGGGTTAGTGTAGGCTTCATTTGTCTATTTTTTTCTTGGTTTACTTACTTGTTTGTTTTATAATTGGTTTGGATGATGAGGAAAGTTAGAGAACTTGGTAATCACTGGACAAGTCATGAGAAGACAGGAGTTAGAGAATTTAGTCTACATCAAAAGCCTCAGGAGAAAAAGAAGTAGAGAAAGACCAATGGAAAAAAAAAAAATCTCAAACTGCTGACTCACACAAAAGGCACCACAAAAGGGAGCACTTCAGTTGACTGCCAACACCAAGGACAACACACTGAAACATGACATAAAATGATACAAAAGTCAAATATTTTTCTATTACAAAGGCTATTTCTTCATGATTTCCTTCAAAGTTTCTGAACAATGAAATCATCATTAAGCCTGGCCACTCCCAGAATCCAAATAATATAGGTTTCAAATTTCTCCATTCCTCCAGGTTTAGACTCTGTACTTTTACTTCTCACCTCATTTTTGTTTTTGAAGCAGTGTGGAATTTCATAGTCTGGTGCCAAAGATTCCTAAAGTATAAACATAAATGTTTATAGCAATATCTTAATGTCTGCAGTATCTAGCCACATCTACCTGCCGCAGTCATTAAGATAACACTACGATACCAGAATCGATACTGGGTTAGTGCACAGTTATTTTCCAAATGCACTGTAGAAAGAGTGAGGAAAGCTGGCAGAAACAAGAATGGCAGAAAGCAAGATGAACACATACAAATGAACAACATATAACAAACCAATATTTCGGCAAAAGCCTTTTACAAGGATCACATACAAAAACAATACAACAGATAAAAACATGAAAATTAGATGAAAAATTTACACGTGGCATTGTTTAACAAATAAATAAGATTTTTAAGGGCATGCATCTTTCCCATCGCAACATATGCCTGTGAGACCTGGACACTTAACAAAACAGCTGAGAAACACATAAATGCCTTTGAATGTAAATGCTACAGAAGAGTTCTCCAAATATCGTGGACACAAAAAAAGAACAAATATATCTATACTACAAGAGCTTAATATTCAAGAAGGCTGGCTAGTAAAGAGGATTAAAGACAGAAAACTTAAATATTTTGGACACATTACACGTCATGATAATTTAGAGAAGACCATATTGGAAGGATACATAATGGGAAAAAGAAAGAGAGGAAGACCAAAACGAAGATGGCTGCAAGACATCATTGACGATCTGCAAATGGATGCCGCAGCAGCAGGCCATCTTGCTCACAACCGAGAGGCCTACAGGAGTGCTGTTTGGGAGGCAAAGTTCTGCAGGGGACATGCAAATGAATGAATGAATTGTTTAATACATTAACACATTTAATTTAATTAATACATATAATCCATTAGGAAGCTATCATCCAGGAAGAGACGTGTTGTACAAATCTAACTAGGAAAAGTAATTTCTGATCAGGAATGTCGGGATGTGGTAGAATATTATATACTGGTAGAAAAATGAGCAGACATTTCTCCTTGACCAAGATCAGCAGTTCTTTTTTGAGAGTGACCCTAAACCAGTAACGGTAACTGACTGACAACTGACTCACGTAAATATTATTTCAACACTTACAATGAACTGAAGAAAAAGATGTGAAGAATTATAATAACTTGTAGTGTATTCACACAATTAAATGTCTTTCATAACATTTGTTACAAACACAAAGGGAAAAATACATTGATTCTGTTTTCAAATATACATTTCTATTAAACAATTGTTACATTTATCATGAAAAAATGTGATATAGTCTCAAATGCTGATTATTAATAATTATGATCCAAAAAAGTAATGATTAACATTTATGATCCAAATTATAATAATACAAAGGTAAAGGTAATCATGTCATGCCTAACCCTAACCCTAACCCTAAACCCTATCTTGTCATTTTAGAATTTATACTATTTAAGGGAACTAATCGAAGATAAAACATGTACTTAGTATATAAAGTTTTTAAAGACCTTGCTTCATTATGACATAGATCGTTCAAGGTTATGTTGTTTACGATGTGTAAATCTCACTGATATTCGAAAAAATTGGAAGTGTCATAATGTGCAATGTTTGGGTCGACATCACCAGACGAAAGGAAAATTATAAATATTTTTAAAATTGTGTCTGGTCAGGCTAAACTTAATGCAGAAAATTTAGGCCTTGGAACGTTATTTTTTTTTTTAATATTCGAAGTCAGTTATGATATTTTAGGTTCGTGAGACACCGTGAGCTGTCTAGACTAGTTATATTTAGTAACAGAGTTGGAAATCTTTTTACTCAAAGTTAGTTTTGACACTTTATTACCCAAGGACAGTAAACAGACGTCATGTGAAATAAATTGTGAGAAGGTTTAAGATAAAATTGTAGGGACTATTTACGCTTGAGCAACTTTTGTTAGAGATCAGATTTTGTGTAGAATATTGTGCTGAGTAGTCATTTTTCCAGTGGAGTAGTTGCAAGTGAGTTTTAGTAATGGAATTGTTTTCAATCAGTATATTCTCCTTTAGGACAAGGTTCTTTTATCTTGTACTGAGAGGTAGATGTTAGGAGTGTTGTCCTTGTCAGGACAGATTTGTGTGATCGGGAGATGTGATGGAAGATCACTATAGTGTAAGTAGTTGTTTTTTCTCTTGCTTATTGTTGTCAGGCTTTTCTTCCCCCCCCTCCCCCCCGGCGCTTACTATGTGCTAGGGAAGCTCTTGTATTGCTTGTTAAATCACCCTGCCATGTTGGCAGTTCGTTTCCTTCCTCACCTCCATCTTCCACCATTCATTTTTTATTCATTCAATAAATGTTTGATCTGTATCTTGGAACTTATTCTATTCATTACCTACATGGAGATCTTATCTGTTAGTCCTGTTGACTGAGTGGGAAGTCTTGTACAAGTTTTCATTACGTGACGTTGTTTTTGTGGCAGTTGCGAACCTGGCATTGTTGTTGTGTCACTTGGGGTATACCATAGTGACAAGTTTGCTTATACTGTATAGTAGTGTTACCAAACGAAAATTGTTTTACTTCATCAGATCTGTTGTTGATGTATCATATCAAATCTGTTGTTCCACCACTTACTTTCAATAGCTGCTACACACACCTTCAATCCAAATTCCTCTATTTTTCTAGTGTCTGACTGCAGAAAATAAACATTTCTCTGCGTATGACCGCATTCAAAATTCTTCTGGCAAACATATGAAGCAGTTTTTCGTATCAAGTTCCACTACAATCTGGAGGATATCAATCTTCACTTCACTGACCATGTTGTATGCAGAAAAATTCTACACTGTAGAAAGCAGAACAACAACACATCTCCTTCAGATCATCAGAGGAAGTACCCAAGCCCCCTCCCACCCCCACCCTAATCATCATAAATGAATACACCGAATACAGTGAGTTAGTAAGAAACCCCAGGTAAGGAGACGCAGGGGAGGGAAAAAGAGTGAGAGAGCAAGAAGCAGGAAGAAAGAAAAGCCCTATTTTTCAGTTACAAAGTGAGGGAGATGAACGATCATGACGGGAAGAAATTGTACAAATGGCTGGGACCAGGAGAGCAAGTCAGTCAGAAGAATAAAGTCATTAATGTGGACAGTCAAAGTCCAGGCCTTCTGCTTTGATATTGTAAACCTGTTCTGTAGCGGGTCTTCTCTCTTATAGGAAACCCCAAAGGCGAATCACCTTGGTGTAGACTCTGCAACATTACGCAGTGAGGAATATAGAGAGTGAGGGTTAAATTCAAAGTTTAGACTCCGGCTTCACTGCATTCGGGACAACCCCGTCCAAGAGTATGTTTGCTAATAGTTCATGTCAAATGTTGGTTGTTTTTCTGCCAAACAGTTCGGATTTCCTGTCAGCACCTCTAACTTGTCCTAGCTCCAGCAGTCTCCCCACATTGTTCGTCCATTCCCGCCCTTCTTTTTCCAATACAGCCTTAGCAATGTAAATTAGTCTAGTGGACAGTGGCGGTAGCACGTGAGCAGCAAGAGAGCATGTCACGGGTCTACTGAAGTAACAATACTATACTGTTTGAAAAGGCAGAATGCCTAACAAAGAATAAGTTTGGTATTAACCAGTAGTGTGATTACTACTGAAGCTGTGGGAGAGTTATTAACTTTCTCCTCAATAATAAAGTTAACAGATTTAATAAGATGGAGTTTACCAGACTTCACGCACGTAACTGCACAACCCAGATACTCAACAAATACTCACACTGCTAATACATATCCACAAGTTCAATGAAACAGGCTGTCGTTCTACTTCACTGACACAGAACAGATAGCATGATCCACAAAGTCTGTTGTCAGACATATTATAGAGCATGTATTAATGATAGAATGAGAGATGACATACGTGAAGTTGAGTGAAAAGGCCTCATTAGCCAAAATATCATTACAAAGGGAAAAAAACTCCCGGCGTAAGTATTCAAACACCACGTGAGAGCAAAGGCCATACATTCAGTGCAACAAAAATTGTGTACATACATTTCCTACAAGGAATATAACTCATCTCAGAACTTCCATTCTAAACTGCACACACTGGGCCAAAGCCATAATTACACAAAAATACCAGAGCTACATTTACATCACATATTTCCTGAAACTCTTTTCTGGGAAAACTTTAACAAGAAACAACTGTGCTCTCATCCAAAAAAAAAACTACTCTCAAATTAGTGAGAAAGTTTCGTGAACTTCGCCATTTTGCCTAAGCCTGACTTTAATTACACTGTTGTGTCAATACAGACGGGCTACCTATGCATTTCAAGAGCTTTTTATTTTTAGAAACTTACGTAGAACAGGCAACAATAAACAAAGGTTTAACTCTGACTATAATATAGATTATATCCCGTTAACCATAAGTAAGCTAACAGAAAACCCTATACTATTACAAATGTCCCCCTTGTCCATCGACAGCCTGCGTTTATTTTAGTCTGTTCAGCAAGTCTGCCTGCCACATCATTGCCATGTACTCCCGCATGACCTGGACAGTAAAGCTACAACAGGTTTTTCATAGCGGAAGTATTCAGTTAGCATCTGCACATGGTAAGAGGACGATCGTTTTCATTTTCAAAAAAGTATGGGCCAATGACGCCGAATGATGCAATGCCACACCACACTGTTACTCGTTCACCGTTACGAAAGATGGAAAACTTCATTCCAGAGTTGGCCAATAGAAATAAGTGACTAGTATGCTGTAAAAAATATGGAGCAACTGCCTACACAGCCCGCCAGTCCTTGGCCATTTTGCGACAAGCATTTCTTAATCATTTTATTGCCAGATTTGGGGATATTCATTGGCCGGCAAGGTCACCGGATTTATCGGCCGCAGACTTCTTTTTGCCGGGGTACCTCAAGACCTCGGTGTATGCTAGTCGACCACAGTCAGTTGCAGACCTAAAGGATCGAATCCGACACTGCATTCAAAATATTCCTTTGAACATGGTGTTACGAAGGAATTTTCCAGACGCTTGGTTGAATGTATCAAATGTAATTGCGGGCATCTAACCTGCGTAATTTTCAAAACCTAAATATGATTGTCAGTAATAATAAAATTACCCACTTTTCTGAGTTATTTAACTTTTTAAAAAACCCAAAAAACATATACAGAGCTTTATTTTCCATTTAAAAAATAGAGCTATGCTTTATGCTGGACCCTGTATAAGTAGAATATTGAATCCACTGAACAAACAGCAAGGAGCTTCGGTAGGTTATAGACGTGAACATCCCAGCAGTATCTCCAGCCTGGTGAAGATACTATAAACCAACAACTTATGGACTTTTTGGAGTCATGACCCCCACCCAAAGGAGTTGTGTTGCTCCCTACATCAGAGTTTCCTGCCTGGGAGGTTGTTATATTACTGTAATTATTAGGTGCTTCTTTTGGTCCGGGTAGCTGTGTCACTATTGATTCGGCTACCACTACCCTGAGATTGAAAAGAAAGTGAAGGCAAAGGGAAAAAAATGAGTGGTACTATGATACTTTTGTCGAAAGTATGTGGATGCCATATAAACCATATGATAGATAAGTACTCACTTTTTCCATTTTGATTGTTTATATTTCATATACGCACATTGTGCCTTTCTCTTCTTTTCCAGTTTCGTTGTCCTGCACGTTTTTGTATGAATATGAAGTAAACCAAAGCATCACAACTCTTATAGCTGATTTTTTTTTTTACTTTGTCTTTTTCTCTGTATGTTGCTTTTGCCAAATCTTTACATTCAGCAAGGCTGATTTGGCTGCTCATCTTTCATGTATGTATTTCCGTGTATGTTCTGATATTCATGCTGCTCTCTCTGTTTTTCAGTCTGTCCCTAGTGAATATAAGTGTAAACAATTTTAAGAGGGTATTTTTTTTTGGTGCATAGACTCCTTCAGTCTAAAAAATTTGGGAATCTCTGAGATATATCATAGGGTGTTACAGCAAGGGTATGTTTCATTCAACTTTATAATAGTGGGTCTTTTTGATGTTATAAAACAAATGTAAAGCACATTGATGTTAGCTGTGGAAGATACAGAGTAAGAATATCAAGGTTGATTCTACTAATATTTGACTGTGCTTGTGCTGTCAGATCCCAGTCTCAATTGTGCTTATGTTTTCTACCATCAGTTTAGAGTTAGGGTTTTCTTCTCAAGTGATGCAGTGCTCTCCCTGTGATAGCATACTGTTAGATCAGTTAAATAGAAGTAATAATTTTTACAAGTAAGGGTACTTGATTCAGTCACTTGTTTTAATATTGATTTTTTTGGTCCATGAGAAAGTTAGCTCAGGTAACTTGTAGCGTAAATCTGTACGGGATATCTGAGCACGATACAACCTAAGACACGGAAGAATGACATAATACAGTGTTATGCACCCACGAACGATGCAGATGATGATGTGAAAGACGACTTCTATCATCAATTACAACAAATCATCAACAAAGTCCCTAAACACGACATCCTAATTGCTATGGGGGACTTCAACGCTAAGGTAGGGAAAGATAACACAGACGTTGAAAAAGTAATGGGGAAAGAAGGAACTGACATGGTTAATCAGAATGGAGAAAGATTAATTGAAATATGTCTAACAGAGGGCATGGTCATTGGAGGCACAATATTTCCACACAAACTGATACTTAAAACAACGTGGATATCTCCAGATGATAGAACTAGAAACCAGACAGATCATTTTTGTATTAGAAAGCAATACAGAACATCTCTCATAGATGTAAGGGCATACAGGGGTGCAGATGTCAACATTGATCACAACCTGTGCATAGGGAAAATAAAACTAAAATTGAAAAGCCAATACAAGAAATCAGTACACAGAAAGATAAACACCCACAGCCTACAAGAAGAGAATACTAACAGTAATTTCAATCAGAAACTAACCAATCATTCCAAAACACCCAGTGAAGTAGAGGAGATAGGTATAGATGAATTATGGAATTATTACAGTACAGCCATAATCACAGCAGCAAAAGCAAGTGCTGGACTGAAAAAACCAAATAGAAAAGCATGGATATTGGAAAACACATGGAAGTAAATACATGAAAGACGAGCAGTCAAATTAGACATGTTGAATGTAAAAACAGATCTTGGAAAAGATAGACAAGAAAGTAAAACGTTCAGCTAGAAGATATAAAAGAGAATACATAGACAATATGGCGAAAGAGGCACAAAAAAGCACCCAAAACAGGAGACAGCAAAACTTTACAAAAGAGGCTAACAGGTACTATTACATATAAAGAAAGACCAATCCTTAGCAAAACTGGAATTCTATTAACATCAAATAAAGACCAAAAGCAAAGATGGGCTGAACACTTCCAAGAAATACTCAATCGACCACACCCAAAAGAATTGTTAAACCTTGAAACCGACTTACCAGCCCCACAACTAAATGTCAACCTAGATGAAATTACTTTGCATGAAATTGAAACAGCAGTGAATTTAATGGCTAACAACAAAGCTGCAGGTGAAGATGAAATAACACCCGAAATGCTAAAAGCTATCAATAGTGACAACATGAGACAGCTACAGAGAATGTTTAACAAGATTTGGAAAGAAGAAAACGTCCCTTCTAAATGGAAAAAAGAAATCATTGTTAAAATACCAAAAAAAGGCAACCTTTGTGACTGAAACAACTGGAGAGGAGTAACCTTACTATCAGTTGTGTCAAAAGTATTTTGCAAGGTCATTTTGAATAGGTTTAAAGATATAGTGGATACTGCAATGACAGAAGAACAAACAGGATTTCGAAAAGGGAGAAGCTGTATCGACCAGATCTTTACTCTTAAGAATAATACTTGAAGAACATAATGAAAAGCAGAAACCATTAATACTGAACTTCATAGACTTTAAAAAGGCATTTGATAGCATACACACAGATTCATTATGGAGAATTTTAAGTCTATATGGAATACCATCTAAAATTGTCAACATCATTAAGGACTTGGATATGTTTGTGCAGTCAAAACAGAAGAAGGGATGAGTGAATGGTTCCAGATTGAAACAGGTGTGAAACAAGGATATATACTGTCTCCTCTCCGTTACTTTTTGGAATTACAATAGAAAAATGAAAAAATGCTGCATAGGTAACACAGGTATTGACTGGGTACATAGGACCCAACTAGAAGATCTTGATTTTGCTGATGACATAACTCTTATCAGTAACAACGTGAATTCCATGCAAGAAAAAACAGATAGCCTGTCTTCACTGGCTAGCAAAATAGGACTTGAAATTAACAGGGACAAAACAAAAATAATGAAACTTCTCATTTATCAAAATGGAAAAATACATGTAGAAGGGACGGATATTGAAGAAGTCAATCAATTTGCATACCTTGGCAGCTACATAGACCAGGATGGTGACACCAGAAAGGAAGTTAGAATTAGAATTGCAAAAGCAGCATAGATCTTCAAGAATCTTGAGAACATATGGAATTCAAAAATTCTAAGCACAAAAACCAAGTTAAGACTGTTCAATTCAAATGTAATATCCACCCTCATTTATGCATGTGAAAGCTGGAAAACAACTAAAGAAATAGACAAGAAATTAGACTCTTTTAAAAACAAATGCCTAAGAAAAATAGTCGGCATCAAGTTTAACAAATTCAAGAACAATGCAGAGATAAGACAGATGACTGAACAACAACCAGTCTCATGGGTGATCAGGAGAAGGAGATGGACATATGTTGGTCACTTGATGAGAAGAAATGATCAGAGAATCCCAAAACAAGCTATCAAGTGGAACACAATAGGCCAAAGAAAAAGATGCAGACCATGTGAAACTCTGAAGAGGACACTGTTAAGAGAGGCCAAATTAACAGACATAAAATCCCTTGATGAGGTTGAAAGACTCGCCGAAGACATGAAAAATTGGTGAACTACTTTGCGAGCCCTATGTGACGTTTAATGGCACGGGAAGGACATAAGATAAGATCTGAGTTTAGGTTAGGGAAAAGTTTAAGTGCCAACTTAGGAATGTCTGTTGTTGACATAAGAGACTAAATTTAGTAGTAGAGATTTTAGTTTTTAGGGAATTGCTTTAGAAACTAAAGTTTATGAAAACAGGTAAATTCACATGAATATAGTGTTTCATGATGGAATATTCAGGAAACTTAGGACGATTTTGGGGAATATTTAAGGCTCAGAGAGAGTAAGAGTCAGTATATGACAGGATTGTACGATATATTATAAGATGAGAGTGATTATGTTTAGAAGTATCTATGTAAATGTAAATGTAGTTGAGAAGTAGTTTCAGTTGTGTTCAGAGAGGTTGTACCTCCGTTAGTTGAAATGTAGTTTTTGTTAGTGATTGTCCTTTTTAGGACACAAAAGTTGTATATGCAGGAAACTCTCTACCGTATAGAGTGGAACAACAACACAACTCCTTCAGATCATCAGAGGAAGTACCCCCCCTCAGACAAGTGTTTCAGCCATTTAAACTCCTGACACTCCAAGGAGGGTGGGCCCCTCTGGGTCATGACTCCCAGAGGTCTTGTGAGTTGTTGCTTTTTTTTTTTTCCCCCGGTCCCGGGATCGAACCCATGATCTTCCAGTTGCCACTGCACTTTTTGAAGTGCGTCTTTAGCGATTTAGCTGCGGAGGACTGGTATTGGTTGTAAAGTTATTTATATAGTGTTGTAGTTTGATTGTCCTTTTTAGGACAAAAACGTGTTTCTTTGTTGGAAGACTGTGTTTGGAGTTTTCACTGTATATGAGGTATGTTGTTTTTGATGTTGAATGCTAGTGAGGGACCCATGACGATGCTCATCACCCGGATCATTTTTATATCCTCATGTTAATCGTTTCCATCGGTTACACACTACATCCAGGCATTTAATAAATGGGAATTCATCATTAAATTGTTGTGATTTTTATACTTCTTGAATCCTGTGATAATTGGATTCATGTTGAGTGTCAACTGTGGTTTTGAGTGAGTTAATTACATGTAATTGGTCCTGGGTTTTTGTTGTCACATGGTGTATAATAATGTGACGTCTGTTGTGTCACTTGTGTAGCAGTAAAGTAAATCTATGCTGTAATAGTGAAGAAGAGTTCAATACTTTAAGACAGTTAACCACACACACACACACATACTACCACAGTACAGTACAGTATATGGGTAAACCATGTGTTTATGTTTAGTAAATACACTAATAATACCAATAGAAATACTACTTGATCCCACACAGAAACACTCTCAATGGAATCAAAAACAAAGGTACACCATAGTTTATTGTAAGTGAAGCTGTCAGTGTGTTATACAGGAAAAACATGACTTTTATATCCATAACAATCCTGTTTGTGTTGATGTTTCAGGCTGAAAATAGGTCAGAGGTAAGGTAAACATTGAGGGGGGGGAGAATACTGAAATAACCTCACTACTGTAAACAAACAACCAAAAAAAAAAGTTATTTGAACAAAGGCAATAGTGGATCTCAAGTAGTTTAACCATTACAAATGTTGAAAGCTCACTTTGAGCAATGCCAAGGCCACACAGAATATTGTCAAATGTCCCTGAAGAGACAAAAAAATGGTGCCAAACTGAGTTTGGGTGGAAAAAACAAGCTTTATAAATCCTGGTACAAATCCTAGGAGGAGGAGGCTCAAAAGCTAAGTCTATATATTTGTCATCCATTTTTTTGTTTTTATTTCTTGTGTTGTTTTTGTATGTGATCCTAGAAAAAGGCTTTTGTCAGAATATTAAGTCCTTCATTTATATGTACTCATCTTTCTGCCATTCTCATTTCTGCCCACTTTCCCCAATCTATCTTTTTGTAAAATTGAACCATACACCCATCTATTTTCATTACTAGAACCAGTTTTACCGCAGCTGTCATTTCTTCTTAGCCTCAAGAGTTGCAACCCACCACAGTCTTACTGCCTTTTGAAATCCTAAACTAAATAAATATGAAAATAAAAACTTGTTCTATCAGTAACTGAAAAGCAAATTAGACCGATAAATGACAATTACACTGCACATATTCAAAACTTTATACAAACCCAAAAAAAACCAAAAAACCTTCAGATACAATTAATTAAATGCATGCAGGACAAATATAAATAAATTAGCTAAACTTTTTGTTTCCCTCAAAAGTTTTG
This sequence comes from Achatina immaculata, assembly GCA_009760885.1. Taxonomy (NCBI): domain Eukaryota; kingdom Metazoa; phylum Mollusca; class Gastropoda; order Stylommatophora; family Achatinidae; genus Lissachatina; species Lissachatina immaculata. The sequence continues at coordinate 29,466,642 of CM019707.1, read as the reverse complement.
TTTGAATCATGAGGTAAAAAGGTAGGTAAAAGGAACTCTGTTGTGCTTTAGAGGCACATAGGGATATGGTGTAAAGTGCCCACATTTTCCTTGACTTGTCACCAAAGGGCCTCACGCCCATCTTACCACAAAATAGTGTTGCTGGTAGAATCATGCCAAGTAAGACAGAACTTGTAGGTAACAGAACTAACTTGCTGAAAACAGGTTACATTTCCCCAGCAAGACTCAACTTCAGATATGTCCCAAGTACCTTCTAGCATGCTATACAGAAAGCTGGTCATGCTGACATATGAAGTCCCTCAAGACTGCCCAAACCAAGTGGACCTGAGGCATGAGACATGGCCTGATGACACAAGCAATGGGGCAAAAGCTTTGGGTCTCTATCTGGAGAGGAATGGTTTTGCCATGTTGACAGGGGTCAGGATCTAATTTAATGTACAACCTCATATGCAGATAAAGAAGAAGGCATCACCATCATCAGGTGTCGTACAAACTGCCACTGGCTATTATGCTTCTCCAGAGTACATGATCCTTCATACAGGCCATTAGCTCAGTTTGTGATCTCCTCTCACACCATCTCGCCAGACTTATAATATTTTCAATGCCCCCTCTTCTCACTGCCTGCCCTATGAATGTACATTGCATCTCTCTTATTTTTTTTGACAAGATTTTTCTGTATCTTCAGGTCTTCTCAAACATTCTCCATTAGTTATTTTTGCTGTCCAGAAGAAGGCACATGAAGGAAATTATCATGGTTTTAGTTGATATTAGCACAAAGAGTATCTAGTCTTATAAATATTATCTATGACACAATTCATGTACTCTAAGATCTACCAAAGTCAGTTTTTATTGTACTGCTAAGGAATGCTGGAATAGAATATTATCAAGATTGTGCAATGTACTTAATGAGCCATGTCATGAGAGGATAATAACAGTATCTCTTCAAGTGAATATGATTATACTTGTGCTTTGTTGATCACATGCAAGGTTTTGACAGGTTAAGATATGAAGTGATTCAGTGCTTGAAAAACTTTGCATACATGATCAAGATATAAAAATTAGTAAGAATATGTACTGGAATCAATAAGCAGCAGTAAGAGTGACAATTACATAGGCACAAATCAAGAGATAAACTGAGGAGTAATGAAGATGGGAAGAATACTTCAAAGAGTTTCCTCAATCCGGTTGAAGAAACAGAAAAAGAAAATACTCTTTCAACCAAAATCTAGCATGGAGCTTGAGCCATCAACACTAAACTGTGAAGCTGAAGAAGTGATTAGAAAGTCTAATTTTCACAAAGCACCAGGAGTCAATGAACTGACAGCAGAAGCCATGAAAACATGGAGAAACTGGCATAAAATGGGTGGTAATAATTTTTAATAAAGCATGCTCTGAAAGGAAGGTCCCAGAAGATTGGCAAAGAGCTATGGTGGTACCCATCTAATACCCATAAAGGAGACAAAAGAGATTGTGGATCATACAAAGGGATTTCCTTGCTCAGTCATGTGGAAAAAATGTCTGCACAGAAAGCAGAACAAGACAGGATATAGAAACTCAACTGACAATTTGGATTCAGAAAAGGAAGAAGTTGCACAGATGCAATATTTGCTCTCCGCCAAGTCTGTGAAAAAGGGACTGATTACAACCAATAACTTAACATCATCTTTGTGGACCAAGAAAAAGCTTTCAACAGGAATATGGTGTACCGGGACATCTACTGGAAACATAATGTCATTATACACAAATAGCCAAAGTGCAGTAAGGACAACAGCAGGCAATATGGACTGGTTCAATGTAACAACTGGAGTCAGACAGGATTGCGCATTGTCACCATTACTATTTATAATCTATATGTACAGAACAGCAAAAGAAGCAAACCCAACCCCACTGGAAATGAATGAACTAGTGTTTGCAGATGATATAATAGTAGAGTGCAACATGTGCAACTACATGCAATGCCTCAACATTGTCCATCCAGATTACTATAAAGACCAAATCCTGAAACATTACATACCCAGAGGGACCACTATCAACAACAAAGCATACTATGATCTGATTGAGAACCACTTCAAGTTTGCATGCATTTGTGGTTTGCTCAGGTCCGGTAGTGCTGCTGCAGCATAACAATGGGCAGCCTCATATAGCACATGCAAGTTGAACAAATTATGAATCCGCATTTAGAGTGTCTTCAACACCCTGCATATTCACTTAACTTGCACCATGTGATTATCATGTGCTTGGACCTTTCATGGAAGCACTAGATCAAAAGAAATTCAATATGGATGAAGAGATTGGCTACAGCATCAATCATAAGATCTGTTTTGCTCAAGGAATCCAGGTGATAGTGAAGCAGTGGCAGACCTGCATTGAACGTGGCGAGGACTATGTTGAAAAGTGAAAAGGAGTTTGCAATCCTATCTGTATATTTTATTTTAAAAAATAAAAAAAAAAAGGTTATCTTTTTTTTTTACTCGTCCTCACATATACTGTACATAAAAGATAATTGCCTGGAATGTCTATCAACACATAATGAGAAACAGGAACTGAACTGCATGATCCTGTGCATATAATGAACAAACAGATCATATTCTGACAGGCAGCCATGCAATAACTTTTTTTTTTTTAGGTGTTAATTGCCACATGGACAGTTTTTTTCGTTTGTTTTTGTGGTTAGGGTGTTGTTCACCTGTCATTTTCCTTTCTATCAAGTCTGAAATAATTTACCTGATAAATGCTGCTAACCATACAACACTGTGCTAAATCACTTAATCCACTGCACAACTAGTAATTTATGTACAAATAATCAATGGTATCACTAATAATGTTAACAGTTTTATTTATTTAATCCAAAGCAACATTACTACAAAGTTCATTTTGTATACCATTTATTTAATACTTTACATCATCAGCAGATCACACACACAAATACCATTTTGGTGAACCATGTACTTCATTCATCACATGGCATTGTTTCTTTTGTATCAGATTCTTAGCTGTGTGACATTCTCGTCCATCTCAACAATTAAAGCATTCACAAGGTTTTCAACTGTTGGACACCAGCCAAGCATATCTGCAAAGATAAGTCAAGTTGGAATGACTGTATTGTTGCACTGACAAAACTGTTAAGATATCAAATATATACCGTCCTTGAAAAAGACCAGTCAATAAAAGAAGCTTACAAGCTCAGAAAACTAAGCTGCAAGACCAAAATCCTTGGGGCATGTAACAAGAATGTATGACCAAGCAAACTATATGGTAAGCTTGTGGAATGAGGGAGGCCACAAGCCATACCTAAACTGAAATTCAAAGATATTTTTAAATCATCAATGCAAGATTTCTCTATTTGCCACCACTCGGGGTAGAACTAGCAAAAGACTGAGAAAGTCTTAGAGAAGCATTATTTGAGGAAAAGAAGCATGGCAAACATGAACATGTTCCCATGCAAGAAAGTGCAAGCATTTGCAACACTAATGTTGGTTGTTGTTACTGCGACTATGTAAATTCAATACCGGCAGAATCAGTCAAGAGAGGTGTTATACAGCAAAAACCCACAGTAGCTAATACCTACCTGCTTCAAAACAGTCTTCTAAGATGAAAAGTATCACTACAGCATCAATTTCAGCATATAATATACAAATTCAGAATATATAATATACAAATTCAGAATAAGCAGTCGCATGCAATATGTATAGTTTGAAAAGGTAATAAATTTTAAAATTAAACAATAATATAGAGAGAAAAAAAATCCAGTTAGAAACACTGGAAGAGGTAGGAACAGTCATCAAAAGTGAACAACAGTAAAATGCTTGCCTCTTTAGATACCATTTGCTGGAGACCATATAAGTATGTTTATGTAAAATTTATTGTACGATAGTTTCAGTATCAGATTTGCAGAGTTTATATTGCCTTGTTCCCACCCTGATGTAACAAGGTCAGGCATGAATTAAAGCCTTGATAATTGAAGCATACTTCCTTTTATACTTAGGATGCTTCATGGCTGAGTGGTCAGTGCTTTTTTCTCTCATGACTAATTAGTTGCCCATATACTGGAACTTCAGGTTCTATCCTCAGTCCCACCTACCACTTTTTTTTTCTCCCATGTCTTAAGTTCACAATTTTTTCATGGCTAATGCTAACTATTTTGCTCCAAAACCTATATATTATGCAGTACAATCTCTTGACATTTCTTATAAAGCAAAAAGAGTCACATGTGGGAAAATGTGTAAGAAAATTTCAAATGTCAAGAAAATTAGGCACTGTTTTACCAAAATCAATGCATAATTTAGGATAATGTAATAAACAGGAATGCAAAAAAAAAAAAAAAAGACAATCACTGGAATCATAATGCACTGCATACATTAGCTTAAGCTTTCAATTTATACTCAGCTGCAAATCACTTTTGATTCTAGTACCTTGGACAATTTGTAGTGGATGTTTCTCTCCTCCATGTGCTAGCATTTCCTCTCTATAGCGAGACCCCATTAATCTGCACAAAAATATGCAATATTTTTATTGTGTTTTTTATCATTATGCAGTGTTCATCAATACCATTTCAATTATATCCTAATAAGAAATGAATTCTAAACAAGGCAATGATCAAAAGAGAAAAAAACCACCATAAAATTTCATTCACTTATATCATTAAGTACTCTGCTGGCGAGATACTGTGTGTGGAGTGAAATTCCTTCCAGCCAATGAAGAACAATGTGATTAGGGTTGCCGACCGGCGCCACTGTGGAAAAGTTTAGGATTACGTGAAGTTTAATTGGTATGGCCAGTTGTCTCGCGTTGAGGGCTACTCATACCACGGCACCTCTGCTCTAGAGGCCAGCCATGTACTATATACACCCATACTGGGGCAATATGCCTAAACCGGCTTAACCCAGGCGTGAAACTCACTAGTGGCAAGGATTCGTCCTCCTCGACAAAAGCTCTGTCCTAGTCACCACCAGGAAGAGTAGCGGCCACGACTACAAAATGCTGAAGTCAGATACACTGGACCAGTGCAGCCTAGATAGGCAACTACCTCTTACCCAAAGGGGATATATTCATATAAAAATCATGTTGAGGTTTTCCGGTGAGAAAGTCCAACTCTGGACTGGATGGGCAACCACTCTCATCTGGTGGGGATATACTGATATCCAAAACACGTCAAGGTTTTCCAGTGAGAAAGTCCAACTCTAGGCTGGGTGGGCAACCACCTCTCACCCGGCGGGGATATATTCATACCCAAACCACGTCAAGGTTTTCTGGTGAGAAAGTCCAACTCTAGACTAAACTGGTGCAATGAAAACCACAATGTCATGCAATGCTGCTTCTGTGACCCACCGAGAATATAAGCCCAAGCCCAATGATGCTCTGAGCCTCCACCCTAAATGAGACTATCGCGAGAACCACAGAGGTAAATTCAGTAGGATCACGGGGCGATCTTGGTGGTAGAAGTGAATGAAGAAGGTATCATTAAGTCCAGTAATAACACAATAATAACTACAATACCACTACTACCACTATATATTTTACCGTTCATCACCGATTTGATGTTAGTGGGTCAGTTTGTACTATCCCAACATGCCACTGCATCAAATTGTTCTTTATATCTTCTCTCAATTTTCCTCCATCTATCTTTCACATTGTTACATGTCCAGTATCTCCTTACACAATAGTTTAAAACTGTTTTGTTCTTGTTCATTTACTTTCACTGTTGTTTCTAATAATTCAGATTTTATCTTTCATTCCTGACTATTTGTACATCTATATCATAGTACAGAGAATATTCAGTTTGTGTCAGCCAGTAGCCCTCAGAAGAGATCAAATCAATTTCCCACTCACAAGCACTAAGAGCATAGGGGCAAAAACTGAAGAGAACTAGACAAATAGCTGAGTTTGAAATACCTGGAACAAAGACTGAAAGTATTTGTAACTTTTTCTATTTTCACTATCATAAAGATTTGAAGTCAAAATTGGAGTCAAATGAAGAGAGAGACAGTAGCACCAAAGAATATCTGAAGACAAAGAAGAACAGAATTGATCAGAAATTAGAAGAACTATATTCAGAAATGTTTAAGAAAGCAAATGAATCAGAAAAGGATGGGCTCAGACAGATCTGACAACATCTATAACTCCAGCTTAATGCCATTTGAAAATCAGAAAGATTATGCACAAGGAAAACCACAGATGCATGAGAAAAGTACAAGAGAGATCCACTTGGATTTAAACAAGCAAAATCAGGAACACTGAAAGCAAGTCAGCAGATGCTTAAGGAACACCTGAGGAAGACATATCCTGGTTAATGATCAACATATATCTCTGAGCATATGGAAGGACTAGTGTGACCCTGTGTACCAGGCACCAAATTTAAATCAAGTCCACAAACTGCAAGAAACAGAAAGTGCCAAAAAATCAAAACAGCACCAGACCTGAATTATGTCCATACGTAGTATACAAACCAGCCTTTAGTAACCTTTTCACTCAGTGAAACCTTTAGAATATTTTTTTTTTATCCCCATGGAATCCCTGCATTAAAATATTTACTGCTGCTTATTTTCACTTCCTATACTGAAGACCGCCCCCCCCCCACCCCCTTCTCCAGATACAATATACCAATTCTATGAGGGGGTTCCCATAAGTAAATTTATATCAAGCATGTAACTGGAAGATCTTGATTTTGCAGATGACATAACTCTTATCAGTGACAATGTGAAATCAATGCAAGTAAAAACAGATACCCTGTCTTCAATAGTCAGTAAAATAGGACTTGAAATTAACAAGGATAAAACAAAAATAATGAAATTTCTCATTAACCATGAAGGACAAATATACGTAGAAGGAACAGCTGTTGAAGAAGTAAACCATTTTGCATATCTCAGCAACTACATAGACAAGGATGGTGACACCAGAAATGAAGTTAGAATTCAAACTGCAAAAGCAGCATTGACCTTCAAGAATCTTGAGAACGTATGGCATTCAAAAGTTATAATCACAAAAACCAAGTTAAGATTTTTCAATTCAAATGTGATATCCACCCTCATTTATGCATGTGAAAGCTGGAAAACAACTAAAGAAACAGACAAGAAATTAGACTCTTTCGAAAACAAATGCCTAAGAAAAATTCTCGGTATAAAGTGGAACAATTTCAAGAACAATGATTTCAAACCAGAGATAAGACAGATGAGCAAACAACAACCTGTCTCATGGGTTATCAGAAAAAGAAGATGGACATACATCGGTAATGTGATGAGAAGAAACAATCAGAGGATCACCAAACAATCTATCACGGCACACAACACCCCAAAGAAAAAGAGGTCGACCATGTGAAACTCTAAAGAGGACCATTGTTAAGAGAGGCCAGTGCAGCGGACATAACATACTCTGATGAGACTGAAAAACTCGCCAAAGACAGGAAATCTTGGCAAACTATCATGACAAACTATGTGACGTTTAGCGGCATGGGAAGGATGTAAGATTAACGTCTATATCAGACCAATTAGCATGACTGATGAATTTTCCATACTCATCAACTAGCAATGCTATGTCAAATGGCAGAACTGTGCAGCAATATCTAGTCAGCATCCATCAGTTAAACACCTGAAGCATTGATCCAAACAGGAGCTCCATGCTGTGATATGATTTCTGAATGGAAAGCAGATACCACCTGTGGTAATTCATCACCAGTTGGCAGAACTCTATGAAGACTGTATGATGCATCAACAGCATGTGGTAAAATGGTGTGCAGAATTTCAAACCAAATGAGTGACAACCAGTGGTGCAGTGTGGAGTGTCAGACTCATGAGATACAGCAACAAACAAAATGCATGTCGAACGTGTGATATTACAGAATAGATGAGTGGTTGTGAATGAACTGATGCATGACTTGAGTCTGTCATGTGGAACAGTGTTCAGAATGACTGTGCAGTTGGGATTTCATAAGGTGTGTGTACAATGAGCCCTATAAGCCCTTTCCTTGGACCACAAAGTAAAGAGAATGGCATGTGCCCTGTCATTCCTGCAACAACATGCCATTCACTCCTAAGACTTTCTGGAATCTATTGTCACCGGTGATGAGACATGGGTTCACCACAGCACTCAAGAATCAAAATGTGCAAGCATGGAATGCTAGCATACAGGCTCCCCATGAACCAGAAAATTCAAGGTATGCCATCTATTTGCAGAGTGATGGCTACCATGTTTTGGGATCAGATATCCCAAAAAGGAGAGAAACAATTAATGCAGCTGTGTATGATGCAACACTGGAATGTGGACAATGTTGAAAGATGTCATACAACAGAAATAATACTGAGAAGACTAGGCAGGCAAAACAGAAATGGATGACAGGATATTCTTTAGTTAATGGAAAAAAGATGAGAAGTGAGACATAACCAAAATAAGTTCAAACAGATAAACAATGAAAAAGTGCTACAAAGCCAAAGAACAGTGGATAGTGGAGATGTAAGGAAACAGAAGAACCCCACAAAGACAACAATGTAGAAATGTACTAACAAATAGATAATCTCACAGGTTGAATGACAGGCCACAGAACAGGATGTTTAAAAACAAAAGAAGGGAATATCATTATGGACAAGGAAATAATGAAAAGACGTGATGAATATATAAAAGATCTCCACCATGATGAAAGAGATGACATAGATCAAGGAGACAAAATGCAAGAACAAAGTATACTGATAAGTGAGGTAGATGAAACTACTGAGAACATGAAAGATGGGAAAGCCCCAGGATCAGACCATGTGGCAAAAGAAGAAATGAAAACATTAGGAATCTTGGATTGGAGATAATGAGAAATTGTTAAAAGGTAATGCACTGGAACAAAAAGCAGTTGTCAAAGTGGAGGGGCAAGGAGATAAGGCTTGGTGTACAGCTGGGATGTTTTCTCTCACTGTACAGTGAAAACATAATGAAACATACAGAGGACTTGCTGGGAGTAACGTTAGGAGGTGTTAGTCTTAACAATTTGAGATAGGGAGACAACACAGTGCTGATAACCAAGAGTGAAAAGGAGTTTCAACTGCTACTTAACACAGTCATCAAGGACAGAGAAAAAGGGACTCAGTCTTAACATAAAGGTTATCTCAAAAGCCAAGACAACCCCCCCCCCCCCACCCTCAACCACCCACCAAGATGCACTATACAAACAAATGACACAATATTATATCAAGTTGGCAGTTTGAAGTACTTTGGCGGCTTGCTAACATCAGATGGAAGATGTATCACTGAAGTGAAAAGCAGAATTGCACAAGCTAAGATGTCTTTTCAAAAGCTGAAAAGTAATAAGCCACTATCTATGAGAGTCAGGATGAGAGTGCTACAATGTTATGTTGAACCATTCCTGTTTTATAGATGCCAAGACGGTCAGCAAAGACACATAAAGAAGACTGGAATCAGCAGAAATGTGGTTCTTAAAAAGAATGCTGGTACCATTGAAAGTGAGACAATCGAATGAGTAAGTTCTGAAAGAGGCATAAGCAAAAAGGAAAATTCAAACAATAATCAGAAAACGACAATCCAAGTTTGTGGGGCATGTTTGGAGGAGAGGAAGGCCAGAGTACCTAATGGCAACAGGGAAGATTGAAGGTAGAAGAGATAGATACAGAGAAAAGATGTTTGATGATCTGGCATCTTGACATGGGAAATTCTCAGTGACAAGCCTGCTGAGATGCACAAAGGATTGAGGGTTGTGGAAGGACATGATATCTTATGCCTGCTGGTCAGGATTAGGGTTAGAGAGAGCAAGAGAGACAGACAGAGGCATGCTAAACATAAATTAAAAGCAGTGATTTCTTTTTTATAAATGTTACTTACATGAAAATTTACTGATCATGTGGAACGGTATAGTTGCTAAAAACATGAGCTATAATTTATAATAAATAAGTAGGCTACAGTCAGAGTTTCTCAAGTGGGCATCAGCAGGACTTTAGAATTCCATGAGAAATGCCCAAGAGGGATTTTTCAGTTATGATCTCTGGTGGAAACCCTGCAGATCCATCATGGAACTCTAGAACTGAGAAACCCTGGTATAAGCAATGCTCTGGAAGAAGATCTATGGACTCGTAAAGGTTGCATGGAAGAAGGGATTCATACGAGGGGTGATTGATAAGTTCTCGGCATAAGATACAAATACTTGAAACACACAAGGATAAATGATGATAAATCATACAGGTGCATTTGTAGATCAGGTTAATGTAAGATTAAACACCAAGTTTCAAGAAATTAACTGCAACCAATTTTTTTTTTACAGGCTGCTGAAGTGGTAAGGGGTGGCAGAAATTGAGAAAATTGATAAAATTTCTCATCCATCAGTCATTCGCTACCTCTGCATCAAGGGCTTATCATCAAAGCAGATCCATGAGGATATGGTATAGACTCTAGGGGAGAGTGCCCCTTCTTACAGCACAGTGAAGAAATGGGCAGCTCAATTCAAACATGGAAGGGAAAGTCAAGATGATCCCTGTCCTGGAAGACAAAGAACGGTAACAACCGATGAAACCACCAGCAGAATCCATGACATGATAATGGAGGATTGATGACTAACTGAGTAGTACATTGCTACTGAGTTAGGCATTTCCCAGGAATGTGTTCATGCCATTATTCACAATGATCTTCAAATGACAAAGGTCTCTGCTCGATGGGTCCTGAAACTTCTTGGAGCTGACCACAACGACAGTGTCTCTACATGTCAAGAGACAACCTTGGTCATTTATCTGCAGATCCTGAAAAGTTTCTTCAGCAATTTGTGACTATGGATGAGACTTGGGTTCATCATTTTCAAGCAGAAACCAAAGAACAGTCAGAGCAGTGGAAACACCATGGATCCCTACCTCCAAAGAAAGCAAGGGTGGTTCTGTCTGCAGGCAAAGTGACGGGTTCCATCTTTTGAGATTCAGAAGGTGTGCTACTGGTAGACCATCTTTAAAAGGGCAGAATGGTCACCAGGGCCTATTACGCTAATCTTGTGAAGCAAATGCGGGTCAAACTGAAGGAAAAGCGTAGAGGGAAATTGACGAGAGGAGTCATCTTTCATCAAAACAATGCTCCAGTTCACAAGTCAGCGGTGGCAATGGCTGCCATTCATGAATGCGGCTTCCAGCTTCTTGAACATCCTCCTTATTCCCCAGATTTGGCCCATTTGGACCTGTTTACCAAACTCAAAAAGGAGCTAAGTGGTCACAAATTTACTTCAGATGATGATGTCATTCACACTGTAGACCACCTTCTACTGGCACAAGATGCTGACTTTTCCAAAGAAGGTATCCGTATGCTCCAGGATCGCTGGACTAAGTGCATAAACTTGCAAGGGGACTATGTTGAGAAATAACCCCAAAAAGTTGTAACAAATAATCCGTTGTACCTTTGCTGAGAACTTATCAATCAACCCTCGTAAGTAAAGAATGGAAGATGTCCAACAGAGTATACATCCCTAACAAGCAGAACTCCATAGACATTAATAATTCAAAACAATCTTATTTCTGAATGCAGAAGAGAATATAGTCTTCTTGACAACGGCAATGAGGGTAAAAACATATCTACTAGAAAACAGGTACACTGACAACATATCAACCATAAAATAGGTAAGTTGGTACATCTGTAAGGAAAGGAGGGATCCTATGATCTCTCTGTTTCCTTGATCTTGGAAGCTATCCAATAAGCAAAATCATGAAAGTAAGACCTGCAAGCAATATAGTTTGATCTAGCTATTGCATACAGCTCAGCAACACACCAGATGTTATAGCTAGTATTAGAGACGTAGCATGTGCCAAAATAAATCACAGAAATACTGAAAATGTAGTTCATTAGGTTTGGAGCATATGAATAAATCATGAAATGGATACTACTTCCCGCTTCTGGGGTGATTCTTCAGCCACTGTGCATGGAGTGGGGCTCCTCCTGGCCAGTGAAGAAAGGTGTGAATGGAATTGCTACGCGGCGCCACTGTGGAAAAGGTGAACAAAAGGATTAAGTAAAGTAATCAGTAGTCTCGAGGTCAGGACTGCTCAAATCACAGCACCTCTGCTCTGGAGGTTGGCCACGTCCTATGTGCACTCATACCGGCCAAATTGCCTGAACTGGCTTAATCCAGGGGTTAAGACACTGCTGGCGAGATTCTTTGGATGCCGTGCATGGAGTGAAACTCCTCCCGGCCAATGAAGAAAATGCGAAAAAGCAATTAGGGTTGCTGTGCAGAGCCGATGTGAAAAGGTGATGGAAAGGATAAAGTGAAGCTTAATCGATATGTCCAGTGGTCTCACGGTGAGAGCTACCCATACCATGGCACCTCTGCTCTAGAGGACGGCCACGTCCGATATACACCCATACTGGTGAAATATGCCTAAACCAGCTTAAACCTGGGGTGAAACTTGATGGCTACGCATGTCACAGTACCTCGCTCTAGAGGCTGGTCACATCCTAAACATGCCCATACTGGGATAATATGCCTAACTTGGCTCAACCCAGGGGTGAAACTTACTAGTGGCAAGGATTTGTCCTGGACAAAAGCTCCGTCCTGGTCACAACTAGGAAGGGTAGCAGCCACGACCACAAAATGCTGAAGTCAGAGGCACTGGACCAGTGCAGTCTAGATAGGCAACCACCTTTCACCCAGTGGGGATGTATGTGTATCCACTGAGGTTTTCCGGTGAGAAAATCCAACGCTGGACTGAAGGGCAATCACCTCTCACCCGGCAGAGATACACATGTATCCCAAAACACGTAGAGGTTTTCTGGTGAGAAAGTATAACTTTAGATTAAACTGGTGCAATGTAAACCATGGTGTCACACAATCCCATTTCTGAGACCCACCGAGAATACAGGCTCAAGCCCTGTGATACTCTGAACCTATTTTATCTCGTGTGGTCCTTCTGGGGACCACAGGACCTATCAAGGATCACAGGAGTAAATTCAGTAGGATCATGGGGTAGTCTTGGTGGAAGAAGTGAATGAAGAAGATAGTACTTCAGGAACTGCACTAGGCTGTGCAGTATCTCCATTATGCTTTGTACTTGCAATGCAGCTACCTGAAATCAGCAGGTGTAGAAAGCCCAAGGTTTAGGAACAGATGTCAGATGCTACCATTAGGGATTTATGGATAATACAACAGTAATAACAACCAGTGAACTGCACATACAAAAGAAGCTAGAATGACTGGACAACATAATCATCTGTTGTTGCATGAGCTTCAAGCCAAATAAATGAATAAGTCTATGAGAAATGGGAAAACTGTCAGAAATATCATACAGAAATATTATACAAAGTGACAAATCAAAGAATCCCAAATGTTAGAGAACCTGAGAGGAGCTTAGGCAGAGTGTATGACGCTACCTTGAGAGACAAAAACTCTGTGAAGCAGGTCAATGAGATGGCACAGACTGAGCTCACCACTGGAGATAAAAGCAAGATCCTTGGGAAATTCAAGTTATGGCGTCTCCAGTTCATGCTGATTCCACAACTGATGTGGCAAAATAACCAACAGTACAGCAGAAACATATGTGAGAGGAAGATAAATAAATCAGTAAGAAAGTGGCTGGGGTTGCCACCAGGATTAGTACTGCCCTGCAAAAAGAGCAAACTTTCGCTGGCGAACTTGTGTAGTTGTTTAGCTCTCTTTAGTAGGGTGGTAGAGTTTCAAGCATAGGTTGGCTATTAGTGTTTAATGCACTGGTGGGCTAGTAGAGTTTCATGCATAGGTAGGCTAGTAGAGTTTCATGCAAAGGTAGGCTGGTAGAGTTTCATGCATAGGTAGGCTAGTAGAGTTTCATGCAAAGGTAGGCTGGTAGAGTTTCATGCAAAGGTAGGATGTTATCTCCAACTCTGAATCTTGGTTTGTTCAGGCTAACTCTTACACTATATCTACTGTACAGAGAGAACACATCTGGTAAGCAGACATATCTTGCTTTGATCACTATTACTTTATATCTTCTAATCTGAAACCACCTCCCTTTCTCAATATGCAATAAACTTATTCTTTTAACTATTAATAGTACTTGTTAACTATCACCACTGTATAAAATTTTACAATACTGTCATATTTAAATTAATAAATATTTTGGCATAATAAATGAAATCCAAGAATTAATATTTTTATAACATACTATGTGTACAAATCTAATCTGATTTATCAGCAGTTTTTATCTTCATGTTTGATAAATTCTTACATTATACAGTCGAACCCACTTAATATCACATCGCTTTATGTCACAACCAGAATATAGTCACAGAAATTAGTACCCCCGGCCAACTCTCATAAGTAATTAATGGGCTTTACTCCAGTTAATATCACCCCACTTACTGGCATAAATCGGTTAATGTCACCTTATTTTTGTATCTAGAGAAGTTAAATACTCCACTTCGTATCACAAACTGGGCTAGTCCATGCTATAAATATCTCACAAAGCCTTATCACTTTCTCAATTCATCAAAGAAGGGGCCAGCCGTTTGATCACTGAGTACATGCCGCATCAACCTTTCGAACATGTGGGTATCAAATCTCAAGTGGTGTGAATGAAAGGCTTACTATGACAGCCTTTTCAGAAGAACGTGATTAAAAACTGGCTTCTTTTGGTCACTGTCTTCTTTATTAAGACATGGGTGGTGGTAAGTTGGCAACGCGAGTTGATAGATGGTCATTCTCGAGTAGTGTACTGTGAATCGTATAGTCAGGAACTTCTCTCTGGTTCTCGTTGTGATAGATAACGGCTGCTAAACATAAAGATGCTGATCTGGATTTAAGCACTAAAATGAATATGCTGAAGCAAGTTGATGATAAAGGACAACGCGGATAAATTTGAAACTGATGTTTAAGCTGTATCAAAACTTATTAAAAACCAAGACAAAACTGAATGAGATTTTTCACTTGTTTTCAGTTAGGTCAAACTGTAAGCGAAGGCATGAGAGTTCTTAAATAGATATTGAGCGTGCTCTGCAGAAATGGTTCAAGCAGACACATTCTGCGCAGTTGCCTGTGCGCAGTCCCATGCTCTATGAAACTGTGGAATGTTTTGTGAAAGAAATAGATATGCCTGACTGGAAGTGTTCAAATGGCTTTCTTGAGTGGTATAAGAAATTCCACAACATAACATTTAAGGTTGCTTCAGGCAGAGCGGCTCGAGTTAACAGCAATGTCGTTAATGACTGGATTTTGCGTTTGCCCAAAATTTTGGATGAAACAGCCCAGTTGACATTTTTAACATGGATGAAACAGGCATGTTTTATAAACTGCTACCGAACAGAGCTTTGTGGTTTCGTGATTAGAAGTGCCATGGTGGCAAATGAGCTGAAGATCGCTTAACAGCTGTCACATACTGTAACATGTCTAACATGTCTGATTAGTAGACCAATTATCACTACACAATGCAAAGTCATGCATTTTTTTACTACTACTGCTGACAAGTCAGACGCTGCTTGATTTTAGTGCTATCTATACTGTAAGATTAAGAATTACTGTATTTTGTGATTAGTACAAAATTAGTCTCCAATGGTGACAGATAGCTTTGGTTGTTTGTTATGTGTTTAATGTAGCAAATGTGGGATGGAAGGACAGACACACACACACACACTGGCCTAGTTAAAGCCCTTGTATTGGAACCAGCTTAATGTCACCATATTTTGATGGTCCTGACGATATGACATTTAGTGGGCTCGACTGTAACTCTTGATGAACAGTTTGTGATATGCATGAAATTCTTGTCATAATGCACAAAGGAAGATCATCTTTACTAAACCGCTGGGTGCAAGTTTTCTCATCACTTTAAACCAAGCTCACTGAAAACTATCACTTTACACTAAGCTCACTGAAAACTATCACTTTACACCAAGCTCACTGAAAACTATCACTTTACACCAAGCTCATTGAAAACTATCACTTTACACCAAGCTCACTGAAAACTATCACTTTACACAAAGCTCACTGAAAACTATCAACTTGCATAAGAAATGAAACTCAACTTTTAAGTTTCTGAAAACACCAGTTTTAGGATAATTTCAAAGTGACTAAGGATGGATAACTATAACTTCTGGCATGTTATGTTGTAATTTTTTGTGATGTTACTGTTCACAGAATTTTTTTTTATCCGAGTTCCCACAATCACTACATTATTCATAACATGGTAGCCTTAATGTTAAAATGAAGTCCCTAACATTGATAATAAACGACTTTAAATGAAAATTACAACTTATATGGCCTGAATTTTAGACTATCCAGACAAAGCCCAATGAGGGAGAAACTATACACAAGCAGCAAACAAAACTACTCGACATCTTTCTAGCCAAGTCATACTTTATCAATAAAGAAATACAACAGAAATATCTAATTACATAAAAGTATACACTGGTTTATACACCTGTCATTTGTCTGTCGGACCACATGCTCCACAATATCACACAGTGAAAGTAGGAAAAAGGTTGGTAGATTTCCAAAGCTCAACACACAAGATACGGAGGGAAGAGTTTAAAAAAATACTTCAAGGGATTTTCAATGGTAAATACCAGTTGCAAGGTGTTTTTTGTTTCTATCAAATTGCTATTCTCTGGGGGAACAGTAAAATTTAATAGTTAAAATTTCATTTCTTCTCCTGTCAATTTTAAAATGGGTTACAGCATGTAATGTCAGTACAGTGCTATACTTGCATAATAAAACTGAACCATATTTTATTTTTTCTCTGTTGAAATAAATTTTGAGGATGCTGCTACTGTGCTACACTTAAATACTGTATTGGAAGGGTACATAATGGGAAAAAGAAAGATAGAAAAGACCAAGGCGAAGATGGCTGCAAGACATTATTATGATCTGCAAATGGATGCATCAGCAGCAGGCCATCTTGCTCAATAAGGTAGATAGAGGTGTATAGTGCAGTTTTACAAAGTGAGGGAGGAAGTGAGCAAAGTGAGAAAAAAAACAAACAGAAAGTATGAGAATGTATAAATGAAAAACATACAACATCCGATATTTCGGCGTGAGCCTTATGCGAGGATACATACACATTGAAATACAAACAAATAGAACTTATCTGAAGTGTCTTGCTCTGAGTGAGAAGCAGAAAAGTGTGTGGAAGAAGGAGGAGGAAAAAAAACCACGCTGCCTGCAGACAAAAGATTCCCGATAGAGCCAATCATAGCGGAGAGAGAGGAGGAGAACAAGTGGGAGAAAGGGGTGGGGGGAAGGCAATAGAAACATGATAGCCGCTAGAGGTGTGGGGGGGGGGGGAGAGAGAGGGGAGGGAAAAGGGGACGCGGGGAGATAATGAATGAAGAACTTAAACACCTACAGGGAGAAAATGTGAAAATGGTGAATAGGACAAGACCAATATGTTGGCAGAAAAGGAAATAGGATGGTGGTAGGGAGGGGTAGCATAGAGAAAGAAAGTAAAGTATAAAAAATGCCTGTGGAAAAATAAAGAAGTTACAGAAAGCTGAAGACATTGTTAATTCCAGCTGGGTGGAGACAGCCAGTCTGGAAAATAAGGCACTGTTCTAGGACCCTCCGATATCGTACATCTGCGGAACAAGAGCGGATCGCACTAACCGAAATGTCCTGTTTGCCCCTGTGGTTACCAAGGCAAAAATGTTTAGCCACAGGTGTCCAGGCCCTCTTGGAAATATCATTGAGATGCTGGCGAAATCGATCTCCTAACCGTAAGCCAGTTTCCCCTATGTACTTCAAACCGCAATGTTTGCACATGATAACATAAATGACATTTCGTGAAGTACAGGTGAAACCCTCCAGTACCGATAACATGGATTTAGGGAAGGAGATCTGGCTGGCCTCGACAACAAATGGACAAGTGTTACATCTACATTGTCCGCAACATCTGGTACCATAAAAAGTGTCATCTGTCTTAAGATGACTACGAATTAAAAGGTCCCTGAGGTTCTTGTCCCGTCTGTAGGCCACCAATGGGGGTTCCCCAAAAAGTTCATGTGTCTCAGGCTCAGTCTGGAGGAGGTGGAGATGGCTAAACAGTATGTTTTTAACTGCCAAGCTATGAGGGTGGTACGTGTGTACTAGTTTCACTCTGTCCAAGCTACAGTGCGGTTTAGGGGTGAGGGCTTGTTGCCGCGATATATGGCTAATGTGGTTCCAAGATGACGAGAGAACGCGGTCTGGATAGCCATGTTGACTGAAGAAATCTAGCAATTTGTGGCCTTGATCCTGGAAATCCAAATCCTCCTTACACAAACGTCGCAACCTAAGAAGCTGGGAAAAAGGAATAGAGTCCTTACATGATCTGGGATGGGAGGAAGAGTACAGGAGGTAGCTGTGAGAGTCTGTAGGTTTATAGTGGATAGAAGTAGTAAGCCCGGAAGGGCCGATAGTGACGGCAATGTCAAGAAAGTTAGCGGAAGTAGCAGAGATATGGGAGGTGAAAGAAATTACAGGATTGTATTCCTTAACAAAACTGATAAAGTTGTTAAGGTCTTCCTCTGGCACTGATGTGATCCCAATGCCATCATCTATGTAGCATCTATAGAAGGTGGGAAAAGGGCCTCTAAAGGCTCTCAGAACCTTGTGTTCGAAGTGGCCCATGAACAGACACTTCAGATAAGTTCTATGTGTTTGTATTTCGTTGTGTATGTATCCTCGAATAAGGCTCACGCCGAAATATCGGATGTTGTATGTTTTTCATTTACACATTCTCATACTTTCTATTCGTTTTTTTTCTCACCTTGCTCACTTCCTCCCTCACTTTGTAAAACTGCACCATACACCTCTATCTACCTTATTTATTTAAACCAGTTTTACTGCAGTCGCCATCCCTTTTATCTGAGCCATCTTGCTCACAACTGAGAGGCCTACAGGAGTTCTGTTAGGGAGGCAATGTTCTGCAAGGGACATGCGAATGAATGAATGCTACTGTGATATTATATCTGAAGTCTGAAATAATAGATTTGGCAATTTGCCTAAAAAATATCTAAGATAAATGCAAAATCATGAGAATGGTTATTTAGTTTAAAAAAAAAAAAAGAAGCAAAACTGTTACCTATTAAATGGGTCTGTCTTGAAACAGCTCTGCCAAACTTGTGCTGCAACAGCTCGTGATACAAGATAAGCATAATATCTAGCACCATAGCCCACCAGATGGCCAAATCTAAGCTGCCATGCCTGCAAGTCAAAACAAATGCAATTACGGGCAGATCTGAGGACATGACTAACAAAAAAAAAAAAAGGATTTTACATGGAAACCTATACAGACATCTGAAACAGAAAGAGCATAAAGAGACTAATGAATGTATTCTAACAGCAGAATTTTCTATTCATTGTGCTATCTCATCAAAAATGAGTTCCAGTTCTGTGCACACATTCTCATCTGATTTATGTGGATCTGGTGTATGTGACGTCACTAATGTGCAAGAGACCAAAGTGTCCTAGATGTTTGTTACTTGCATCAAAATTACTTTCACCATTATATAATTCTGTATATTGGATGAAGCTGCATGATTCAACAGTAAGTCTAAACCTGTTTTAGCTATGGTCATCATTCTCATGTACACTTAATGATTTTAGATGGGCTTGGTGCCTACGGTAGAAAAATACAACTTACTAACAGTCACACCACAAACTCAGGCAGATTCAGTCATGTTCTACGGGTCAAGCAGATCTTTGTCAGCAAAGTTTTCTGTGTGCATTTACCTTGCTGTACTGTTCTTTTTTTTTCTCTCTGATAAAGGCATTACTACCAAATTATACTGAGTTGTTGCTTTCCATTTCAGCATGTTCTTGCTTTCTTCTGCTGATTCTAATTTTTCTTTACTCTTTTTTTTTAACTGAACCATATGCATCTGCCTATCCCTACTCAACTAACACCACATTCACTGAAGATATCATCATACTTATCTTAAGACTGTGGAGCAACTTTCTCAAGAGGAAAGTGTTGCTGAATCAGAGCCAGGACTAGCATGTAATGGACACTAATACATGCTGAAGATTACTATGGAAACTAACAAATGCAGATAATGAAGCTGTTTCCAGTATTCTAAACAGAAAATGGAAAGCACCTAAATTCAGTACTTAGCAAAACATGAGGGTAATGTGGGGAACAAAAACCTCGACAGATTTAGAGAAAATAAAGTCGCAAGAGAAAGACTGAGAATTAAAACCCAAACTCAAGCAGGACAACCAATAATTTAGTGATGAAAAGACAATGTAAAAATTACCTGCTGGTGAAGACTTACAAAAAAAAAAAAAACAGGTATCAGATTTCATGAATTGCATAAAGAAAATGAAGATATATCAAGGCAGAATTTCAGTCACGAGACACCAAGCTCCTGCTGGTGCCAGATTTCACACACAACCACATACTGTGGTCTCATGCAAATTTTCAATACATATACAACACATACAAGTATATATATATCGTAACATTTATCAAACACTAGTATACTCATAGTTTCTGAAATAATGTATTTAGTTGAACTACTGCAGACCTCCACTGTTTTGTTGCTTGCGTTTTATCACTTTCCTCTTTTGCCACTTTTCAATTACATCATCCTCTATTCATTCATCACATGGTTTGCCAATTTGCCTCTAGGAGTTTCTTTCATCAAGCTGAAGTGGGCAGATAGATGCTTCTTGTGAAATTACTGCATCATATCTTCTTTCCCAAAAATCAGAATATTTAATGGCAAGCTTCTGTTCATTGCTGTATTGGGTTTTTGTATATTTAAAGGTAAATCTTTGTTTATTAAATTTGCACATACTTGCAAGTGATATATAATGTATTATTAACATTTTTTGGCAGGCAAATGCACTTGCAAACTAAATAAAAGCCATGTTTTGCTATCCGCTGATTTTCACCATTTACCAATGCAGAACATCCCTAACACACACACAAGTGGCATTCTGCTGCAAGAGGAAACAGGTTTGGGTGAGTAAAATAACAGGTTTACTTACTACAGGTTTACTTACCAGTCAATCTCTTATGCCTTTTCCATTCTCATGTCTGGTTAATTTTTCCCTATTTTTTAGGTTAACACTATCTACTTTACCTTCATTCTTTGCTTAGCATAAGAATGGTTGTTTCTTCTAACCATCAATGAGTCATCTTCATGGAAGGTTGACTGCATAGGATCTGTGTCCTCTCTGCCTCTCTTGCTTTCACACTGCATCAGACAAAGCTGATTTCTGTCCATATGATACTGTACACCCATTTTATCACTGTAGTCTCCTTGCTCTTTTCACCCCTTTTAGGTTTGACCTCAGTCAGTCAGTCATTTGCATGTCCCTTGCATTTTGCCTCCCTAACAGCTCTCCTGTAGGCCTCTTGGTTGTAAGCAAGATGCCCTGCTGCTGATGCCTCCATTTGCAGATTATCAATGATGTCTTGCAGCCATCTTCTCCTTGTCTTCCTCTCTTTCTTTTTCCCATTGTGTACCCTTTCAAGACAGTCTTCTCTAAATTATCATGACATTTAAGTTTTTCTCTCTTTAATCCTCTTTACTAGCCAATCTTCTTCAATATTAAGTTCTTGTGGTATGGACATATTTGTTCTTTTTTGTGTCCATGATATTTGAAAAACTCTTGTGTAGCACTTACATACAAAGACATTTATGTGTTTCTCAGCTGTTTTGTTAAGAGTCCAGGTCTCAAAGGCATATGCTGCGATGGGAAAGATGCATGCCCTTAAAAATCTTATTTTTGTAGTTCTATCTGTTCCTCTCCACAGCTTCTTTAGTTTTATTTTCTGAACAGTGATAGATGTTCTCCTTTTAATTTCCCTCCTTGTATCTCCTTTATTAGTTAGTAATGATCCAAGATATTAAAAACTCGTCACCTCTTCCAATTTTTCCTCGATATATATTTCAGCTGCCTTATTTCTTTTGTCAGTTGTCATCAATTTAGTTTTCTTTGCATTAAGATGGAGGTTTTGCTATTTATTATTCTTATGGACTGACACAATTAGTTTTTCCATTTCTTTTTTTATTGTGGCCAGTAATACTGCATCATCAGTATATCTAATCTCTGGTATTTCATAATCTCCAATTTTTATGGCATCGTAATATTGTTTGTCTACAACTTCTCTAACATTCTTCATTATATTTTAAGTATACAAGTTGTTTGCCTACATTTTAAAAAACTGATTCCTGCAATATACCTTATGTATGAATGGTCCTATTTATGTTTTCATCATCACCACTCACCTCCTCTACAATGCTGTACATATTTATTTAACATTAGATCTGATCATCACATAAAAATCATTTCCTATTCATCATCTTGCTTTATGGAAGGTAACAGTAACAGTAAATGTGGTGGAATGTAGTTATGATAGATTACTTTCACAATCCTAGTGGCTATTATATTTGTCTCTCATTGCTTTTAATGAAGAATGTATGAAACGAGTGGGGGAGAAAAAAAATCTTGTCAAAAAAATACTTTTATTGGACGTGCAATTGGAAGGGGGGGGGGCTGCATGTAACAACAAGCAAAATATAGGGAAGAAGAGCCAGGGGAAGGTCAAGTGAAATGATACTTAACAGTTTGACAAGACAGTGTGAGATGAGGTCACCAACATTTCTAAGGACTGTTACTGCCGGAGGTGGGGGTGGAGGATATGCTCTCCACTCCAACAGCATGTGTCTCACATAGCCTCTGACAGTCAAGTCCAGCTCCTGACCTTCTCATGGCAGAACTGTTTAAACTGACAGGAGAAGGGGTGAAGGCGAATATCTGGTGCCTAAAACCGGATGTTTCAGGTCAATGAGAGTCATGATGGTAGCTCATCTTTGCTGCTGGCGAGATTCTTCAGCTGCCGTGCGTGGAGTGGGGCTCCTCCCGGCCAGTGAAGAAAGGTGCAAATGGGGTTGTTGTGCGGCACCACTGAGGAAAAGGTGAAAGAAAGGAATAAGAGAAGTAAACAGTAGTCAAATCACGGCACCTCTGGTCTGAGGGTCGGCCTAAGGGCACTCATATTGGCCAAAATGCCTGCAAGACATTGCTGGCGAGATTCTTCGGAAGGCGTGCATGGAGTGAAGCTCCTCGCGGCCAAGGAAGAAAATACAGAAAAGCAATTAGGGTTGCTGTGTGGCGCTGATGTGAAAAGGTGATGGAAAGGATAAAGTGAAGCTTAACTCTTTTGCTACTTTGGGATGCGTCCTGCGTGGTTTTTTTCCCTCAGTACCCCATTCTCCATGCAGTGCGATGATGGTTTGTAGCGCTCTAAATAAATATACTTAAAACCAGCAGTTGGAATTCCTTCCAGAATCCATTTGTCGACATGAGGCATGTTTTCAGCCAATTTTTTAGACCATTGTGTGTTAATTTAATGAATTTTTGTCGAAGTTTATCGTCGCTAGGTTTATGTTTATCAACAAATATGGCTTCCAGTGGTAGTTTATTTCGTCCAGAGCAGCGTATTTCTGCATTACAAGCTCAGAACTTAATTAAAAAATGTCTAGACTGTGGTGAAGAGATTGTAGTAGTAGAGATTTTGAATTTTCGGACCCACATGGCGCTGATTCAAAGGATTAGGATGTTTTTTTTTTGGTCCAGCAGCAAAATGTGCTAGAAGGGCAGCTGGTGATATTACTTCTCAGCTTTTTGCTAGTACTAGCTGTAATATCACAATAAGTAATGCTGGAGATTGTGCAATTTAAAAAATTAAATGTTGTAGAATGCTTAAAATTAAAAAAAAAAAAACACAACGGCCTGTTTTCTGGTCATTAAATAATAAATATTAGTCAATGCATGTCCACTTGTTTTCATGTAAATATTACCTACCCACTTGGTGTTTTTTAGTTTGCTGTAATTGCATAATTAGTGTATATTTTCATGTAAATTTTGGAGGATATGTGAAGAAAGGTGTTTGTGTACATTTTTACTCATTACGGAATTATATGATCAACTACAGTGGATTAACTTGATGGGTAAGTGAAAATAAATTAATTCAATTCCTTCATTTTTCACTCTTTCTTCTCAGTTCTTAGTTCTTTTTTTGTTGGTGTATACTAATAAAATGTTAAAAATTTTATTAGAAAAACAAAATACATTTTTTCCTCTTCAAAATAACATATAATATATGATACTATAAATCAGATTATGCCTTTGTCATTCTTTTAAATGTGACAACCATCCCATTTCACATTGTGAAATTTACCCCCCTTGTTCTTTTGAGGGAAACATCCCCAGTATATAAAGAGTTAATCGGTATGTCCAGAAGTATTGTGGCGAGAGATACTCATACCACAGCGCCTCTACTCTAGAGGTTGGCCACGTCTGAAATACACCCATACTGGTGAAATATGCCTAAACCAGCTTACACCAGGGGTGAAACTTGATGGCTACGCATGTCACGGTACCTCTGCTCTAGAGGTCAGCCACATCCTAAACATGTCATCTCAGGGGTGGAAGTCACTAGTGGCGAGGATTAGTCCTGGACAAAAGCTCCATCCTGGTCACAACTAGGAAGGGTAACGGCCACGACCACAAAATGCTGAAGTTGGAGACACCGGACCAGGGCAGTTTTGATAGGCAACAACCTCTCACTTGGTGAGGATGTATGCATATCCTAATCACGCTAAGGTTTTCCGGTGAGAAAATCCAACTCTAGCCTTGATGGGCTACCACCTCTCACCCAGTGGGGATATACTGATATCCAAACACACCGAGGTTTTCCGGTGAGAAAGTCCAACTCTAGATTAAACTGTGCAACGAAAACCACGGTGTCATGCAATCCCGCTTCTGAGACCCACAAAGAATACAGGCTCAAGCCCTGCGATACTCTGTGATCCTCTCGGGATCTCGTGTGTGGTCCTGGACCACGGGACCTATTAAGGACCACGGGAGTAAATTCAGTAGGATCACGAGGCGGTCTTGGTGGTAGAATCAAACTAAGAAGAAGAGGTCACCAACTGATGAAGGTTCAGGTACATTGGAGAAACATAATAGCCAACACCAGCCAGCACAGCACCTGATGATGATGCTTGCAAATAGCACAGACCACAAATCAAATGAGCTAGTTTTTCACTAACAAGAGTGTGAGGATGCTTGCGGTCTTCTATTATTGCAGCACACATCACTTTAAAAGTAGCAAGAAAAATATCATTGATGGCAAAAAGAAACAGTTTCTTAACAGAGAATATCATTGACAGCTAAGATGACAAACAGGGAATGCCTAACAAAAGCAAATGTAGAAAGGAACCTAGTTAAATCCATAAGAAAACGACAGTGATCATTCACTGGATATATAATGAGAAAGGGAGGGCTTGAAAACATAACAACAGGGAAGATAAATGGGATGAGATATATGGGAAGACCAAGAGAAAAGAAAATCATGGATAATCTGATATGATGTACAATAAAAAGTTGTCAACTGAGCTGATGGAAAATACCAAGGACCGAGATTTGTGCAGAAGTATGAATGCCAATGTCCACTAGCATGGCATATGATGATGATGATGGAGCCAAAAAAAAAAAAAAAGAAAGATTTATACATTTATACCACATCATTATAATGTGTGAAACATTGGTTTCATTAAATCAGTGTCTACACTTTTTAAAATGTAACATTCAGACATCTAAAAAAAAATACTGAAAGTCAATAAACTATATAATAACCAGATGTACTAACTGTGTCTTTGACATAGTCAGTATCACAATACAGTGACTGCAGACTGGCTAGAATATCAGTAGTTGACCCTTTTAATGGATGTGGTCCATGATAAATCTGGTCCAGCATAGACAGAAACACCTGTTGCTGCATATCCTGAAAAATAAAATAATTTATTATATATATATGTATATATGTGTGTGTATATATATATATATACAGACATACATACATACACTTCAGCACTGCCCAAGAGCCCCAAGTGCATTTGGAGGGGGAGGGCAACTAGTCCATGAAAATCTATGTATATGAATGTATATGGTGGGTGAAAGTTCATTTTATTGAAAGTACTTATAAAAATATGCTTAATTCTACTTATATCTTTCCCAAACGTCGGATAGGGCTCACAAGGTAGTTCGCCAATTTTTCCTGTCTTCGGCGAGTCTTTCAACCTCATCAAGAGATTTTATGCCTGTTAATTTAGCCTCTCTTAACAATGTCCTCTTCAGAGTTTCAAGCGGTCTGTCTCTTTTTCTTTGGCCTGTTGTGTTCCACTTTATAGCTTGTTTTGAGATTCTCCATTTCTTCTCATCACATGACCAACATATGTCCATCTCCTTTCCTGATCACCCATGAAACTGGTTGGTGTTCAGAGTCTTATCTCTGCATTTTTCTTGAATTCGTTCCACTTGCTGCCGAGTATTTTTCTTAGGCATTTGTTTTCAAATGAGTCTAATTCTACTATGTATACTTACTCCTAACATTACTTGCATAGGTTCATCAGCAGCAAGCCATCTTGCTCACAACCGAGAGGACTACAGGATGTTAGGGAGGCACAGTTACGCAAGGGACATGCAAATGAATGAATGAATGACTTGCATAAGTTAGTGAGGAATGGTGTGGGCCCAGTGCGTCAACAACTTACAGAAGCTGCAAACATCTTTTTTGAGTCACATAAATCCCTCACATGAGACTTTTTCATTGGTTCTCCTGTCTTATAATGTCGAGCAAATGTAGAAAGTACCTGAAATTAAGAAAATAAATATGAGTTTCAAATGGAAACTTTTACATTATTTCCTATATCATCATCATCATCAGGTGCCATGCCAACTTTCTCTCTCTCTCTCTCTCTGAACCTTAAGTGCCCAGGGCACATGGGGCTTCCGCAAGGGTTTTCCACAAATGCCTGCTTGTCCTTCACCTTTTTTTTTGCTCTTGCCCAGGTGAGCCCTCTATTGCTCAACATCCTTTCTGTTGTTCTTCTCCATGTTTCTTTTGGTCTACCCTTACTTCTGTTCCCCTGTGGTGTCCATCTTAGTGCTATTTTTGGTAGTGAGTTGTCAGTCATTCGGAGCACATGTCCCAACCATCGCCAGCGTCTTTCCTCAATAATTGTTGTCAGTGGCTTCATCTGCATTTCTGCCAATAAGATGTTATTTCTTATGGTGTTTGGCCAAAATATTTTTCTAATTCTTCATAAACATTTAGTCTGGAAAGAATTCAACTGGTTTTCTATAGTTTTTGGTGATTTTCCAGCATTCATTTCCATGGAGTAGTACACTTAGAACATTAGTCTTAAACATCCTGATTTTCGTATTTATGGTTAGTTTTTTAGATTTCCATATAGTCTGCAGCACTGCAAAAGCCTGGTTTGCTCCAGTAAGTCTGATGTTGATGTCCTCTGTGCTGTCTCCATTTTCTACTACTCTACTGCCAAGGTATACAAATTCATTGACCTCCACTGCTATCTACTCTGAGTACATTTCTGTTGTTCACATTTTGCTTCATTAACTTTGTCTTTCCTACATTGATCTTTAGTCCTATGTTGTTTGCATTCTGAGTAAGCTTGTTTATTTTATCCTGCATATCTTTGTGACTGCTTGATAGTAGACAAATGTCTCCCGCAAAGTCAAGGTCCTCTGTCAAGGGTCCATTGTAATCCTCTGCATTTGATGTTGCCTCCTTCATTAACCAGTCTACTGCCAAGATAAATAATGTTGGTGATAGCACACATCCCTGCTTCACTCCTGTTTGTACCCTAAAGCAGGTGAAGGTATGTTCTCCACAGATCACTTTGCACTGAAAACCCTTTGATTACATTCACTATCTTATGGGGGAGGCCATGCCATCTTAGGATTTTCCACAGTGCATCTCTGTTGACACTTGTCAAAGGCTTTCTCAAAATCTATAAACAATGCATATGTTGTGCTATGCCACTCATTTGCCTGTTCTATTATTTGTCTAAGTTGAAATATGTGGTCTATGCATGATCTTCCTTTCCTAAATCCTGCCTGCTCTTTCTGAAGTTTTTCCTCAAGTGCTGGTACAAAAATAATAACAAAGTTACTGAATGACATTTACAACAGTGGTTATATTCCCAGTGACCTGATTAAATCCACGTTTATAGCACTACCACAGAAACCAGGTGCAAAGGAATGTGACGACCACCGGACTATCAGCCTCTCATGTCACATAACGAAGCTACTTCTGAGAATAATTATGAGAAGAACAAGGAAAAAGATACAAATGGAAATAGCAGATGAACAGTTTGGATTTGTTGAAGGAAAGGGAACACACAATGCCATTTATGCTTTACGAACACTAACAGAAAGAGCTTTAGAAGTACAGAAAGATCTCTACTTATGCTTCATTGATTACACCAAGGCATTTGACAAGGTGAAACATAATGAAATTATTAAAATGCTTGAAGACATCAATATAGACGGCAAAGACCTGAGGATTGTAAAACATCTATACTGGCAGCAAGAAGCAGCAGTTCGAGTTGAAAATAGAATTGGAAAATATCAACCTATAAAACAAGGGGTGCGACAAGGATGTGTACCATCTCCAGACCTTTTTTCTCTGTATAGCGAGAATATTCTAAGAACAATCATCACAGAACCAGGCATAAAAATTGGAGGATACAATATTAACAACCTTCGGTATGCTGATGACACAGTACTGATAGCTGAGAACCAACAAGACCTGCAAAATCTCTTGGATAAAGTCGCCAAAAAAAGTGAACAGAAAGGCCTTACTTTGAACATCAAAAAGACAGAGATTATGGTTATATCTAAGAAACAGAATCCACCAACATGCAGTATTAAATTAAACGGAACTATTCTAAAGCAGGTGCAGAAATTCAAATACCTTGGAGCAGTAATAACTTCAGATGGGAAATGCAGAACAGAAATTAGGAACAGAATAGGCCAAGCAAAGACTGCATTTCAGAGAATGAGAAACATATTAACCAACACATCCTTATCAATGAATGTTAGAAAACGAGTCCTAAAATGCTATATTGAACCTATCTTGTTATATGGAAGTGAATCATGGACAATAGGCAAGTCTGCACAAAAATCATTGGAAGCAGTAGAAATGTGGTTTATTAGAAGAATGTTGCGAATCCCCTGGACAGCAAAAATAACTAATGAAGAATGTAGGTGAAGAGCTGGAGAGACAAAAAAACCTTGTCAAAAAGATAAAAGAGAGACAATGTACTTTCATAGGACATGCAATGAGAAGAGGGGGCATTGAAAATATTATAACAACAGGAAAAATAGAAGGAAGAAGAGCAAGAGGAAGACCAAGAGAAATGATACTGGACAATCTGATGGGATGGTGTGAGAGGATATCACCAACTGAGCTGATGGCCTGCATGAAGGATCGTGTACTCTGGAGAAGCATAATAGCCAACGCCAGTCGGCACGGCACATGATGATGATGATGCTGGTACAAATCTGTTGATGATTATTCTGCAAAATACTTTACTGGTGAGTGGCAGTAGGGTAATACCTCTCCAGTTCCCGCAATCTCTGAGGTCACCCTTCTTTGGTAGTTTTACTGTAAGGCCAGTTTCCCACTCCTCTGGAGCTTTTTTTTTCTAGATCCCAAATTTGTTGTAGTATCCGGCAAAGAAGGCTGGCTAGTATAGAGGATTAAAGAGAGAAAACTTAAATATTTTGGACACATTAAATGTCATGATAATTTAGAGAACACCGTATTGGAAGGATACATAATGGGAACAAGAAAAAGAGGAAGACCAAAACGAAGATGGCTGCAAGACATCATTGATGATCTGCAAATGGATGCAGCAGCAGCGGCAGCAGCAGCAGGGCATCTTGCTCACAACCGAGAGGCCTACAGGAGTGCTGTTTGGGAGGCAAAGTTCTGCAAGGGACATGCAAATGAATGAATGAATGATCCGGCAAAGTTGCTTTGGTGTTTCTGTTTCTTATGCTTTCAACATCTCAGTCATTTCTTCTTCACCTGGTGCCCTGTCTAATTTTAGCTTCTTTATTGCCTCCTTTTCTTCACTTATTGTTACTGGTCCTGTATTGATGTTTAGTTCCGTTTTTGCTTCAGGTATGTCTATTGTTTGTACTGCTTGTGTTCTGTTTAGTAGGGTGTTAAAGTGTTCCCTCTATCTTTCAATTTTTTCTCTCTCTCCACTGACCAGTTGTCCTTTATGTGTCCTTACTGCATTCTCACATCTTGTGCTGAAGTCACCTGTCATCCGCTTTGTGATTTTGTATATGGTTTTCATGTCATTTGCATATGCATGCCAAATGACATTGGCTATTAGAGTACACGATCCTTCATGCAGGCCATTAACTCAATTGGTGATCTCATCTAACGCCATCTCATCAGACTGTCCAGTATCATTTCTCTTGGTCTTCCCCTGGCTCTTCTTTCCTCTATTTTTCCTGTTGTTATATTTTCAATGCCCCCTCTTTTCATTGCATGTCCTATGAAAGTATCTTATTTTTTTGACAAGATTTTACTGTCTCTCCAGCTCTTCTCATACATTCTTCATTAGTTATTTTTGCTGTCCAGGGAATTCCCAACATTCAAATAAACCACATTTCTGCTGCTTCCAATTATTTTTGTGCAGACCTGCCTATTGTCCATGATTCACTTCCATATAATAAGATAGGTTCAATATAGCATTTTAGGACTAATTTTCTAACGTTCATTGATAAGGATGTGTTGCATAATATGTTTCTCATTCTCTGAAATGCAGCCTTTGTTTGGCCTATTCTGTTTTTAATTTCTGTTTTGCATTTCCTATCTGAAGTTATTACTGCTCCAAGGTATTTGAATTCCTGCACCTGCTTTAGAACAGATCCATTGAATTTATACTGCATTTTGGTGGATTCTGTCTCTGTCTTTTTGATGTTCAAAGTAAGGCTTTTCTGTTCACTTCCTTTGGCGACGTTATCCAATAGATTTTGTAGGTCTTGTTGGTTCTCAACTATCAGTACTGTGTCGTCAGCATACCGAAGGTTGTTAATATTGTATCCTCCAATTTTTATACCTGGTTCTATGGATATCGTTCTTAGAATATTCTTGCTGTGCAGAGAAAAAAGGTCTGGAAATAGTACGCACCCTTGTTTTATAGGTTGATATTTTCCAGTTTTATTTTCAACTTGAACTGCTGCTTCTTGCTGCCAGTATAGATGTTTTACAATCATCAGGTCTTTGCCGTCTATACTGATGTATTCAAGCATTTTAATAATTTCATTATGTTTCACCTTGTCAAATGCCTTGGTGTAATCAATGAAGCATAAGTAGAGATTTCTCTGTAATTCTAAAGCTCTTTCTGTTAGTGTTTGCAAAGTATAGGTGGCATTGTGTGTTCCCTTTCCTTCAACAAATCCAAACTGTTCATCTGCTATTTCTATTTTTATCTTTTTCCTTGTTCTTCTCATAATAATTCTCAGAAGTAGCTTTGTTATTATTTCCTATGCATAATTTATACGATGAGTTATTGGCCTGACTGAGGTCCCAAAATCTGAGTGTAATTTTGTCACCATTCATGGAAAGAGTATTATTTTACAATGTGTCAACATGCAGGATCATAGCACTAATTTTTTTACCTTTTTTTTCCCAGATCAATGACACAATCTTCAGGTTACACACAAGACACATCACCACAATAAGCAGTAACACAAACTGACAACACACCATAATTCATGCACTGCAACAGACAACAAGAAAAAAGTGTTAAGCACCACCTGCTGGACTGCAGTGCATTGAAAGATCTTCAGAAGAACATGATACCACCAAACTCCTCCATCACCAGCACTCTATATGGAGATATAGAGCAACTGAAAAAGACTTGTACATTCCACCATCTGACACAAGAGAAAAAGAATGAAAACTCATAAACCCAGGGACTGGAAAAGTCAATGTGAGATCAATGACAGAATCATGTCAAGTGTGGAATTCTGGGCGGTCATTAAGTTCCTGTAGAAGACAACACCAAAGGAAATTCATGAGTGTATGCTGCAGACACTGAGTGACAAGTGCCTGTCCCACCCAACTGTGAAGCAATGGTGTGCTAGCTTTCAGCATGGAGATTTTACGATCACAGATGCAGCAAGATTTGGAAAGCCTTCAACAGTGCCTCTCCAGAAATTCTTGATTATGTTCATGACCTGATTTTGGAACATCAACAAATTTCAGCTAAAACAATTCTTGAGACACTAGAGATATCCAAAGAAATTTGTTCTGTTTAAAATTCATTAGCATTTTGGTATGCAGAAATTATTGGTCAAAATGTCTGAATACCGACAAGAAACGAAACTGAGTGGAACCTCCAAATTGATTTTGAAGTATTCTGAACTATCTGGGGGTACCTTTTTGTAACATTTCATCACTGCTGATGAAATGTTGCTACACACTATGATCATGAGACCACATAACAGTTTCTGCTGTGTAAGCGCTTGGGTTCTCCATGAAGATATTCAAGATTCAGTAGTCTGCAGGAAAGGTTATGGCCACTGATTTTTGGGATAAGGAAGGTATTTTGATAATTGACTGTCTTCTGAAAGGCCACAGTCAATGCAGAATAAACTTGCTGTGCCAATTAAAGAATGAATTAAAAAATAAATGCTGAGGGAAGCTGGAGGAAGGATGTTTTTTTTTTTTTTTGTAGAACAATCCACTTGCTCACAAGATATTGGATGCTTTGAATAATTTTGCATCCATTTTACTCATCAGATCTTGTTCCATCTATTTTCTAATCTCAAAATATTTGAAAGGGAGGAAATGCTCAAATGATTTGGAGGTGACAGCAGTAACTGAACATTATTTTAGTAACCAGATATCAGATTTTTTTTTTTTTTTTTGAAAGGGTTAAAGAAGCTTGTAAACAATGTGCTAAGAGTGCTGACTTCAGGGTGAATATGTGGAATAACATGCACGTGTCATGGCTTTAAGTCACTCCTTTCTTGGTTGGGGGCCAGCTAGCGTAGTGGTTAGAGCACTCGTCTAGCAACCAAATGGTCGAAGGTTCGAATCCCCAGCTGAGCAGGATTTTTTTTCCGACCAATACAGCCCCGAGGTCGACCCAGCCTCGTAAAATGGGTACCAGAGAAAATCTGGGAAGTAAAGGCAGCGAGGAAAGGAACTGGTCACCCTACCTCACACGCTGATGACCCAGCATAATGAGGCCTCTAACGCTTCACCCCCTACGGCATAATTGCTATGGGACTATCTTTACTTTTTACTTTTCTTGGTTGGTGTGATAACTTTTCAACAGCCCTTCATACAGACATATTGTCCCCATGATCTCTATTTTGTAAGTCAGCTCAATGTCCAAGTATTTTCTATGCCATAAAACTGTGAACTCTTCAAAATGGTCAAAACTTACATTCCAGTAGCTTAAAGCACACATTAATCATCATGATAATCTAGAGAAGACCTTCTTGGAAGGGTACATAATGGGAAAAAGAAAGAGAGGAAGATCAAGGCGAAGATGGCTGCAAGACATCGTTGATAATCTGCAAATGGATGCATTAGCAGCAGGGCATCTTGCTTACAACTGAGAGGCCTACAGGAGAGCTGTTAGGGAGGCAAAGTTCCGCAAAGGACGTGCAAATGACTGACTTGACTGAGCTTAAAGCAGTTGAACAGTGGCATTTCAAAAGATGGCCT
This sequence comes from Achatina immaculata, assembly GCA_009760885.1. Classification (NCBI taxonomy): domain Eukaryota; kingdom Metazoa; phylum Mollusca; class Gastropoda; order Stylommatophora; family Achatinidae; genus Lissachatina; species Lissachatina immaculata. Next base: position 29,433,157 of record CM019707.1, on the reverse strand, counting down.
TGTAAATAAATTCAAATTCAGCAATGTTTCCTTTCATGAGAAAGATATTTTCATAAAAGTTTAATTCAGTAGCCTGGTTCCCAGTCAGACTATGATAAAGTTATGGTGCAAAACTTTATGGCACACAACTTCTACACAAAATAAAAGCCACTAGGTGCTTTGTGAACAGTGCAAATGCTACATAATGTTGAAAATATGAGGACTGTTGTCCTTTAAGTCCACAAATGTTAGTGAAAATGAAATTTCAACCTTGAAATGCCTGCAAAAAGTTTGCTTTAAGATGTTCATTTTCATGTATACCAAAGACAATCATTACACAAGAGCAAAGTAACTATGACCTGATAATAGTGGTAATCAGCAACTGGAAAGATAGGTCACACGCTCTCAAAGATCTAGATTTTGATGGGAAACTAGCAAATCCAAACTTGGAAGACACAGTGCCCAAACATTCTGTAATGGTGGAACTAGCTGATGAACCAAACATCCTGTAATGGTGGAACTAGTTGATGAACCACCAAAATGGAGCTCTGGCATTTCCAAGAGCCATTCAATTGCAAAGGCAACAGATAACACTTCAGATGAATGAAGAAAATATGACTTCCTCTTGCCACATCTTCACAGGCTCCTCCACTGCTGGAGAGAAAATGAGATGCCTCAGGACATACTGCCAACATCATGAAGCTGTACAAAAATGAAGGTGACAAGAGTGACTGCAACAACTACACAGGGATCTCTCTGCTAAGTATAACAAGTAAAGCAACAACTATACAGGGATCTCTCTGCTAAGTATAACAAGTAAAGCAACAACTATACAGGGGTCTCTCTGCTAAGTATAACAAGTAAAGCAACAAATACGCAGGGATCTCACTGCTAAGTATAACAAGTAAAGCAACAAAAGCACAGGGATCTCTCTGCTAAGTATAACAAGTAAAGCAACAAAAGCACAGGGATCTCTCTGCTAAGTATAACAAGTAAAGCAACAAAAGCACAGGAATCTCACTGCTAAGTATAACAAGTAAAGCAACAAATGCACAGGGATCTCTCTGCTAAGTATAACAAATAAACCAACAAATACGCAGGGATCTCACTGCTAAGTATAATAAGTAAGGCAAAAAATACACAGGGATCTCTCAGCTAAGTATAACAAAGCCATTGCCTGGGTTGTCCTGCAGAAACTGACAGTGTAAGTTCTTCATTAGTCACATTGTGGTTTTAGGTCTGCACAGTCAATCTGTGACATGATCTTCACACTTAAGACAGCTTCAGGAAAAATGCAGAGAACAAGGAATCTCCATCCTCACTGCTTTTGCTGACCTCACAAAGGATTTGATACTATGAACAGATCTGGACTGTATAGAATATCAGAGTACATTGGGTGTCCACCACTACTGCATAAAATGATTGCATCATTCTACGAGGATGTGAAAGCACCATATCATTTGATGGGAGTACATCTGATAGTTTCAATGTCATGATCTGAGTTGAGCAAGGTTGTGTTCTAACCCCTTCCCCCTTTGGACTATATTTTGGCTGCCTTCTGAAACTTTAAATATATCAGTGGTAATGTTCACAGTTAGACATTTAACTTGGCATGTCTTAGAGACAAGACAAAAACAACCGTAAGCCCTAATCAGGGAGCAGCTGTTTGCTGAAGATGCAATTCCTTGTGACGCACAATGAAGCAGCTCTGCAGTATCTTATTAATAGTATATGGCCGGAGTACGCGATTTATTCTCAATAAATATGAACAGAATAGTGATTCCTCTTGTACAAGTTATAACCCTAACACCAACCAGTCCAAATGGAAACCTGCTTGAATCAGGAGTGAACAGATTCAAATATCTTGAATATATGAGGGCTGTTGGTAAAGTTCTGGGACTGATTTTTTTTTTGTTTTGACTAAACGAGTAGACTTAGCGGCTTCTTGGTCTAGTCTCGTCCAAAGTAGTCTCCTTGAGATTGTATATACTTGTTCCAGTGGTCCTGCCATTTATGGAGGCACCTTCGGGAGTCAGTTTGTGAGATAATTCTCATTTGTCTTGTCACAAGCTCTTCAGCTTCATCGAAATGGCAACCTTTCAATGTTTTCTTCAGATGTCAGAACAAGAAGAAGTTGCAGGAAGCAAAGTCAGGTGAGTGTTGGTTCTAAGGACTGTAAATAAGTCTCAAACAGCCTCTGGCAGTCAAGTCCAGCTCCTGGCCTTCCCGTGGCAGAACTGTTTAAACTGACAGGAGAAGGGGCGAGGGCGAATATCTGGTGCCTGAAAACCAGATACTTAGGGTAGATGAGTGGCACGTTTGGTAGCTCATCTGGCGCTGTTGGCGAGATTTTTCAGCTGCCGTGCGTGGAGCGGTGCTCCTCCCGGCCAATGAAGAAAGGTGCAAATGAGGTTGCCGCGCAGCATCACTGCGGAAAAGGTGGTAGAAAGGATAAAGCGAAGCAAACAGTCAAATCACGGCACCTCTGGTCCGGAGGTCGGCCACGTCCTGAGTGCAGTCACATCGGGTGAAATGCATGAACCGGCTTGTCCCAGAGGTTAAGACACTGCTGGCGAGACTCCTCAAATGCCGCACGTGGAGTGAAGCTCCTCCCGGTCAAGGAAGAAATGCGGAAAAGAAATAAAGGTTGCTGTGCGGCGCCGATGGGAAAAGGTGGCGGAAAGGATAAAGTGAAGTTTAATCGGTATGTCCAGTAGTATCGCTACGAGAGCTATACATACCACGGCACCTCTGCTCTAGAGCCGGCCACGTCCGAAATACACCTACACTGGTGAAATATGCCTAAATCGGCACACACCAGGGGTGGAACTTGATGGCTAGACATGTCATGCCACCTCCGCTCTAGAGGTTGGTCATGCCTGATATACACCCATACTGGTGAATTTTGCCTAAATCGGCTCACACCAGGGGTGAATCTTGAAGGCTATGCATGTCACAGTACCTCTGCTGTAGAGGTTGGTCTCGTCCCAAACACGCCCATACTGGGATAATATGCCTAAACAGGCTCAACCCAGGGGTAGAAGTCACTAGTGGCGAGGATTCGTCCTCCTGGACAAAAGCTCCATCCTGTTCACAACTAGGAAGAGTAGCGGCCACGACCGAAAAATGCTGAAGTCGGAGACACTGGACCAGGGCAGTTTAGATAGGCAACCACCTCTCACCTGGCGGGGATGTTGCGTATCCTAATCACGCTGAGGTTTTCCGGTGAGAAAGTCCAACTCTGAACTGGATGGGCAACCACCTCTCACCCGGCGGTGATACACGGGTATCTCAAAACACGTCGAGGTTTTCCGGTGAGAAGGTCCAACTCTGGCCTGGGTGGGCTACCGCCTCTCACCCAGCGGGGATGCACTGATATCCTAAACACGTCGAGGTCTTCCGGTGAGAAAGTCAACCCTAGACTAAACTGGTGCAATGAAAAGTACGGTGTCACGCAATCCCGCTTCCGAGACCCACCAAGAATACAGGCTAAAGCCCTGTGATACTCTGAACCCCTTGTGGTCCTCTCATGGGTTTCATGTGGTCCTTTCGAGGACCAAACAGGGGACCACGGGACCTAACGAGGACCACAGGCGTAAATTCAGTAGGATCACAGTGCGGTTTTGGTGGTAGAAATGAACGAAGAAGAAGAAGGTGAGTGTTGAGGGTGCAGAAGCAATGGTATGTGGTGTTTCACCAAAGTTTCATTTGTTTTGACAGATGTGTGCAGGGCAATGTCATGGTGAAGGACTCAACTGCTGGTACACCACTTCTTAGGATGACAGGGTCACAGAGGCAATGTAGAACTGCTGTGTAGAATTCTGTATGCTCTTTAGGGATGTATTCATGATGAATTAATCCGTCAATGTTGAAGAATGCAATCAATATAGCCTTGACATTTGACTTCACCTGCCGCACCTTCTTCAGTTGAGGAGATGATGAAGTTCTCCATTGGAAAGACATTAGCTTTGTTTCCAGGTTATACCTGTACACCCATCTTTCATCACCAGTAATTGCCAATGACATGAAGTTGGAATCATTTTGAGCTCATTCACAAAGATCAGGGCAGATCATGTGATTTTCCTTTCGCTCCACAGTCAGGAGATGGAGCACGAGTTTCACTGACACACGTCTCATGCACCTATCTTTGCTTAAAACTTCATGGCAAGTAACAACCGCTATTCCTACATCCTCTGCTACCTCTCTGACTGTTAGATGTTAGTAGTGCAAATGATTTCTTGCACATGTGCCACAGCTTCATCGGTGAGAGAGGTGAATGGTCTGCCAGGGTAAAGGTAATCTCCAAAAGATTGGCATCCACTTTTGAAGCAGAAAAACCATTCAAATGTCTTCAACTGACTTAGGGAGGACTCACCAAAAGCTGACTGTAGCATTTCATAAATTTCAGCCCCGGTTTCCTGGGCAAACACGAAAATCAGTGCATACATGCTGCTGAATTTTTTCACACATTGAAATGCACCAGAACCTGTATGTATGCATTCACTTGGAGGTTTGTGCAGTGTGAATGACTGAATATAATGAGTTCAGATTTTGCATGTACACTCAGGAATGGTTATTACAATATCACATAGCTGCACATTATAGTTTCCCCCCAAAAAAATTATGTCCTGGAACTTTATGAACAGTCCTTGTACAGTGACTTCCACCTTCTCTCTTGATAAAGAAATCAATACACGAATAAGTAAAACAGCTACCACTTTTGACAAACTAATGAAATTTGCCTGGAACAAGAGAGGGCTAACAGATAAGAAGATTCTGATTTATCAGACATGTGTACTTGGCACTCTCTTATATGGATCTGAAATGTGGACATCATATTCAAAGCACAAGAAAAAAAAACTTGGAAGTTACCACTTTTGTTGACTTTGCAGAATAATGAACCATATGGTGGCAAGATAAAGTAATGAGCTCTGAGATGCTGCAGGGTGCTAAACTTCCATCAATGAGGACAACAAGACCTGAGAAGGTTGAGGCATGGATAGACAGCTGTATTCCCAAGTAGGTTTTGTATGATGAATTTGTTGGGGGGAGGTGGGCCACTTCGTAGATCAAAAATGAGAAGTACAAAGGTAGTCAATAAGTCACTGATGCAACAGCAGTGAGGAAAACTAATGAAAGATCAAATCAAGTTTCAAGTAAATGAACATGAGTGCAGCATTATTTCTTTGACAAAACAAGCATCAAACCTGAAGTTAGAAAGTGTAAGGGCAAGTGATTGGATTTTGCACCACAAACACTGACTGCTTTGTCTTTGTGGCCAGTTCTGCACATACAACACAGGTAGAGTTGGCCATAAGCAGAGCTGCTCAGCAAGATGATGTTTGTAAAAACCCACAATAGTTGATGTCTGACTGCTTCAAAACCATCTTCTTAGACAAAGAGCACCATTTTTACCACAGTCTTCATTTTCAAACTGCATCAAGTGTCCATTTCTTCATTCACTGGTCTCTTTAACTGGCACATTCAGTTGTTAATGGTGTTTGTATTTCTTGTTCCTGATACAACAGATGTCACTAAATAATTAAAATCAGTCAGGAATTACTACAATAATTTGTATGTAGCCACTCACTCTTGGGTCTGCAGCAAAAAACTCCATCAAAACTGATGGAACTTCTGCAAAGTCTGTTGAACATCTAGTACCTATGAATCAAACAAAAAACAAAACAAAAATATATTAGTGTGGTTTGATTTCATTTGTTAGATTTTATAATTTTAGTCAAACCACTGTGGTCGAGTCAGACATTTAAAATGATGAAAATGTCCAGCAGGTTCTCTACAATCTATTTTCGTTGGCATAGTTCAATAATATTTCAGCTTCTGAATGCTGTCTGTTGAAAAGATTAAGACTCATGCTTCTCAAAAGGTTTTGGCACACAAATATTTGTAAAGCACACATATCTCAGAAAATGTGCAGTTTAAAGAAAACTGATATAAAAGGCGCAGTTAATGAAATGGAAAACTGCATTTGTTGCCATGTTCACCATAATACAATAAAAGTTTGGTATAACAATATATAAAAGTAGAACGAGCCCATTTCCAAGGTGATAAATAGGAGTGTCTAGGGTGATAGACAGGTAAAAATGATCTTGTTAGGTTTTGAATAATTGCTGTTATCAGTGAATAATCATCATCTTGTGCCACCTCTTCATGGAAGGCTGGCTGCAATGAACCTCCAACTTGCTGTCCCTTGCTCTTACAGCACACCAGGCCAAGTTGATTCTTGTCCATTGCTTCATGCTGCTCTGCAGGTTTGGCTTTCATTATTGTATTATGCCTTTTGGTATGGCCAAAATAATTTAGTTAACTAATTTTTATGTCTTTCACTATTCTCTTTTAATTTCATTTGATCTAACATTTGTTTGTTTTCTTCCATGATCCAATCAAGAAAAATGTCTGATAATTTCTTGTAGTGTTTCTCATAGGCAGCAGGATTGGCTACTGTTTCTGCTTCCCTCAGGATGTGTTATACACAACTGCACAGCGTGAGGGAATAAATAAGCTATTATGACAGGATGAGTAATGTGGGAGAGAGCAGCAGTGCCCCCAGTAAGTGTGGGAATGGAAAATATAAGGGTTGGTTACAACTGTAGAGGGAGTGAAGACACTACCCAATTTGGTGTCAATGACCCATTGCTGACAAGCTAGCTTCAGGGTTGGTGAACCATAGCTGACCAAGACCCTGTCCTAATTCTCTGCTGGTATCCCCAGCCTACCCTGGCTAATGGGGCAGGGATCACAAGTCTCCATGTCAGTAACCCCTGCTTTTTTTTTTTTCAGCTCTACTAAAAAAATAGTTACCATAATCCACTCAGTCACTAAAAAAATAGCTACCATAATCTACTCAGTCACTAAAAAAATAGTTACCATAATCCACTCAGTCACTAAAAAAATAGCTATCATAATCTACTCAGTCACTAAAAAAATAGTTACCATAATCCACTCAGTCACTAAAAAAATAGCTATCATAATCCACTCAGTGACTAAAAAAATAGTTACCATAATCCACTAAGTCACTAAAAAAATAGTTACCATAATCCACTCAGTCACTAAAAAAATAGTTACCATAATCCACTCAGTCACTAAAAAAAATAGCTACCATAATCCACTCAGTCACTAAAAAAATAGCTACCATAATCCACTCAGTCACTAAAAAAACAGCTACCATAATCCACTCAGTCACTAAAATAATATCTACCACAATCCAAACATTTTGCAGCACTCAACGAGGTAGACAGTGAATTTAATGGCTAACAAAAAAGCTGCAGGTGAAGATAAAATAACACCCGAAATGCTAAAAGCTATCAATAGTGACAACATGAGACAACTACAGAGAATGTTTAACAAGATTTGGAAGGAAGAAAAGGTCCCTTCTAAATGGAAAAAAAAAATCATTGTTAAAATACCAAAAAAAGGCAACTTTAGTGACTGTAATAATTGGAGAGGAGTAACCTTACTATCAGTTGTGTCAAAAGTATTTTGCAAGGTCATTTTGAACAGGCTTAAAGATACAGTGGATACTGCAATGAGAGAAGAACAAGCAGGATTTCGAATTGGGAGAAGCTGTATCGACCAGATCTTTACTCTAAGAATAATACTTGAAGAACATATTGAAAAGCAGAAACTATTAATACTGAATTTCACAGACTTTAAAAAGGCATTTGATAGCATACACACAGATTCATTATGGAGAATTTTAAGTCTGTATGGAATACCATCTAAAATTGTCAACATCATTAAGGACTTCTACAATGGATATGTTTGTGCAGTCAAGACAGAAGATGGGATGAGTGAATGGTTCCAGATTGAAACAGGTGTGACACAAGGATGTATACTGTTTCCTTTACTTTTTGGAATTACAATAGACTTCATAATGAAAACATGCTGCACAGAACACAGATAAATGGGACCCAACCGGAAGATCTTGATTTTGCTGATGACATTTTATCAGTAACAATGTCAATTCCATGCAAGAAAAAACAGATATCCTGTCTTCACTGGGTAGCAAAATAGGACTTGAAATTAACAAGGACAAAACAAAAATAATGAAAAATCCCCTCAATCAAAATGGAAAAATAAACACAGAAGGGACAAATATTGAAGAAGTCAATCAATTTGCATACCTTGGCAGCTACATAGACCAGGATGGTGACACTAGAAAGGAGGTTAGAATTAGAATTGCAAAAGCAGCATCAATCTTCAAGAATCTTGAGAACATGTGGAATTCAAAAGTTATAAGCACAAAAACACAAGTTAAGACTATTCAATTCAAATGTAATATCCACCCTCGTTTGTGCTTGTGAAAGCTGGAAAACAACTAAAGAAATAGACAAGAAATTAGACTCTTTTGAAAACAAATGCCTAAGGAAAATACTGGGCATCAAGTTTAACGAATTCAAGAACAATGCAGAGATAAGACAGATGACTGAACAACAACCAGTCTCATGGGTGATCAGGAAAAGGAGATGGACATATGTTGGTCACTTGATGAGAAGAAATGATCAGAGAATCCCAAAACAAGCTATCAATTGGAACACAACAGGCCAAAGAAAAAGAAGCAGACCACGTGAAACTCTGAAGAGGACGTTAAGAGAAGCCAAATTAACAGGCATAAAATCCCTTGATGAGGTTGAAAGACCTGCCGAAGACATGAAAAACTGGCGAACTACTTTGTGACGTTTAATGGCACGGGAAGGATATAAGATAAGCCTCTTTGAAGAATTCTCAATATAAAAGTTGAACAAACAAGGTCACAACATGCATCCCTGTCTGGCTCTTCTTTTTATAAATTTTGAGTAGTTTATATCAAACTTAACAGTTGGTGTTCATTCCCTATCAACAGATTATTATTCTTATGACCAATGAACAAAGGTTATGATTAACAAATAAGGGCTGGCCATAAGAAGTTGGAATGAACTAACTGGTAGTATATGGAGATCAAGGAGGAATAGCGAGTGGCACCTCTAATCTATAAAATGCATCATATGATTAGTGAAGGTATTTTCAAGTATCTGAATCTCTAAGCCCCAACTAAGAGCAAAGAGATTTATTTGCTAAATGTAAACAGCTCTGAAAGATCACAAAGACTTGAAGACAGAGCCACAGGAGAATACTGCAGCAGAAAATATGTCACATGAACTCTCATTGTCAGAGAATGACAATATCAAATATCAAAAATGAGGCTGAACAGCTGAGAGAAGAAAATATCAAGGTGAAGCTGCTCATTCAATCAACGAACAGTGAAAACCACAGTAGTAGCAGAAAACTACAGAAAAACAAACAGAAACTGGTAGTCACAGTCAGTCACTGGCTGCTAGTTAAACTAATCTTAACATGAAGCCGAAGGCTCAGCCATCGTCGCCAGCAGTGTAAACAAACTTCACCAGAAAAATGACCAACAAAAACAGAGTGAAGTCAGTGAATCTTTATCAGGTGAGCAAGACCAGCACATCACAAAATACGAGTACCCCATCGAGGTCCAGATCGCCAACAGATTCAGCACTCTACAACAAAGCTTTGTATCAGATACTCCGCAGACAGACAGGACACAACAATCATCTCAGTCAAACAACGCATCCCACCTCCAGTCGTGATCTAATGAAAAACAATGTGAACGAAATACGCAACAAATTCCCATTCACAAAATCACAGACAGCACAACACATTTAATAATTGAGGATTCTCTGCTAAAGGGCATGTATGGCGAGCAGATGTCCACAGCAGACAAGCAGACTGTCTCAGTAGTTGCAGTACCGGGAGCTGGTATTGCAAAAATAACGCAAACACTATGAAATTTTAATATAGACCAGGGCGTGAGGAAAATCTCTGTACATGTTGGCATAAATGACAGCATGAATGGCCAGAACATCAGACGTTCTGACATGCAGGCTTTGACTTCCGCCATCAGGAAAAGTATCCGACTGCAGCAATCTTCCTATCTTCCATCATTCCACCCTGCTCCGGTCCTGGACGCCACCTGGTAGACATCAACAAGGCACTTCAGTCATACTGTCATGGTAACAACATTGTCTTCATAAACCACACTGTGTTCTTCATCTCAGCCTCTGGTGCCCCGAAGAAACGGATGTACAGGGACCACATACATACATCAAAACTTGGTACCAGCATCCTTGCCAAAAATCTAAAGTTTCCAGAACGTACACTACAGAAAGACATAGTACAGTTGGATGTCCACAAACAACACCCACATCCAACAAAAAACTCCCATAAAGCTAGCTCTACTCCGCGTATTAAAACCATAGGGACCTCCAAATCTGCACCACCTGATCCACAGCAAACCACCGACTATGACACAATGTTTCCACCCCTACCCTCACGTCAGCCTCAGATGGTCAGACGAGCCGATACAAGCGTGAACAATGTCAGGGTTCTTCCACAGTTGTACAGCCCATTGGAAGACTTCGACACACAAGCAAGTTCCGTGCAATATCCTCAAAGAAATCAGGAGCTGCAGTATTTGTTGCAATTTTGCCCTGCAACCTTGAGTCATGCCTATATGTTATCTCTGCATAATTCACATGGCATGGTACCTTACAGACACCACATGCCTTAAACTGATGGCAATATCATCGTAATCCATCACAAACTGAAACCTTCAACCCGCAATGTCGAAAAATAATTATTACTCAGCAAGACATAGTGACTGATATCTTATTTCTTAAGTTTACTTAGAATTCTTTACGTTTTATTATTGCATTTTATTTCTTGCCCCTTTTCTTCTGTATCTATTTTTCTAGTTCTTGTCAACTTTCTATAGGTCCTTGCAGTTTGTGAGTTGTATCTGTTTGTGTGTGAGAACATTATACTTAATTAATCAACTTGTTAGTGAAATCGCATATTCAGCATTTAATTATTCAGTACTCAGGCGTGTTACTCTTTCAGTTTCCAATTATTTCAGCTGGTGAGTTGTGTACCAGTTGAAAGTTTAATATACAGAGCGTGCCTCTGTGTAGTATTTAAAAGTTTATTTACTTGAGTATTAATTATCATAATAGGAATTACTTTCAAACCAATAACAGTAGACAGGAAAATAAAATGACCCCACCTACCGAAAAATGGTTACATAAAGAAGGACTTCAAATAGGCCATCTGAATGTATATCACCTATTAGGTAAAATTCCTGAAGTCACACACATATTAAATCAAAATGTCCACATTTTTGGCTTCTCTGAAAGCCGTTTAAATAGGAACATAACCGATGAGGATATTAGAATTAACGGTTTTAACCTGATCCGGCGTGACCCAATCTGAAAACTAGAAACAGGTCTAGTAATGTGTGTCTCCACAACTATCCAGTTTAGTCGTAGAGAAGACCTCGAATCATCAGAGGTAGAGTGTATTTGGGCGGAAGTTAAAATGCCAAACCAGAGTCCATTAATTATTGGACTTTTGTACCGTAATCCAAATGCATCATCACTGTGGTACGATCACTTCACGACTATGATGGATGAGGTTTCAACCTTTAGGTTCAAAGATATTATCATTCTTGGAGATTTCAACATAGATCTAACACAATCAAATCCAACTTGGAGCAATATTATATTATCCTATAATTTCTGCCAAACTGTCATCAAACCTACTAGAGTAACAGAAGTATCATCCACATTATTAGATCATATATATGTAGCCCACCCAGAAAACATCACTGAATGGAACATCCCTCATACTTCGTTAAGTGATCATTACCCAGTCTGCTGTACGTGGACAAGAAAGGGGTATAAATTTCCTAAACACAATCACATCAGTATGAAATTTAGAAGCTTCAGAAAATTTAACCTAGAATTATTCCTTAATGATTTGTAAGAATCTTCACTTACACACGTGTACCAACTAACTGAGCCTGATGAGGCAATAGAATACTGGCTAAAGATCTTCAGAGATATATTAGACAAACATGTCCCCATGAAAGAGGTGAGAGTAAAACACCAGACGAAGTCATCCCTTGAATAACACCTGAAATACTACAATCCATGAGAGAATGTGACCAAGCGCACAAAATCAAGGACTTTAGGACCTACCGTTCATTCAAAAACAAAGTTCAATACTTAATAAGACAAGAGAAAAAAATTAATTCAGGAATCTAATGCAGAATAAATCAGACGGTAAATCAATTTGGAAAGCCATAAATACTCTATCAAATAAAAGAGAAAAGTATTTGATTTTCAAGCCATCAATTGTGCATACACTAGCGCACATATCAGTATACATTTCAGAGAAGAAATCAACGCTCTTAAATCATCAATATCAGCTCCTGTATGCGACTTACATGAACTACAAACATTCCTGGACAGCAGATGTACTGATTTTAAACAGTTACACATTCCATTCTTACCAGTCAGTGAAGTTCACAGTTATCTCTTAACCTTAAAAAACAACAATACAGCTGGGCTTGATGATATTAGTAATAAGATCTTACGTTATGCTGCACCTGTCATTTCACATACACTAACATATATTTACAATCAGTACATTGTAAAATGTTATTTCCCTGAGGCTTTTAAAACTGCTAAGGTGTATCCTTGCTTTAAATCTGGCTTATCCAACAATCTTACCAACTATAGACCAATATCCATATTATCGTCATTATCAAAACCACTCGAAAAACACATACACAAAATAACTCTACGACACATGCAAGAGAACAATTTACTCACAGACAATCAGTCAGGCTTTAGACCCAATCATTCCTGCCACACAGCTCTTACCAAAATGACATAAAACTGGTTAGTAAACATAAGTGACGATAGACTATGTGGTGCCATTTTTGTCAACTTTAAAAAGGTTGACCATGATACTCTTGTAAAAAAAATAAAGACTTATAAATTGCACCCTGACCTAATCAAATTAGGGTATAAAATACCGAAACACAAACATACCAGCATCAAATATAGAAACTTTAAAAACTTTAACTTGGAATTATTTTTAACTGATCTAAAAGCTTCGCCTCTTACGTACGTTTTCCAGTGACCACGTACAGCAGACCGGGTAGTGAACACTCAGCGACACATGAGGGACAGTACATTCAGTAATGTTTCCTGGATCAGCTACATAAATATGATCTATTAGTGTTGATGATGATTCAGCAACTCTAGTAGGTTCGTTAACAATTTGGGAGAAGTTGTAAGATGTTAAAATGTTCTTCCATGTAGGATTTGGCTGATTAAGATCTATACTGAAGTCGCCTAGAATGATTATGTCCTTGAATTTATGAGTTACAGCATCATCCATCATGGTCGCAAAGTGATCATACCACTCGGCTGAAGCATTTGGATTTCGGTATATAAAACTAATTAGAATTGGACTAAGATTTGATATTTTGATTTCTAGCATCAGATAGGACAAAAGATCTGGTGGTGAGACCCCCAGGCCAGATAGATCTAAGTTTAACACTGGGGAAGAGTGTGAGACAGAGGTCAGTACTAGTAATTGTGATGACGGACAAAATCCTGATGGTGTTACTAAGGAAAATCCCTGCATTAAACTAAAAAGAAAAATAAGAGTAGGAACATGGAATGTAAGAAGTATGTATAAGGGGAAGTAACAAATAATAAGTGACGAGATGAAAAGAACGGGGATACACATTTTGGGAATCTACAAACATCAATGGAAAGGTTCAGGACACTTCAAGAGTGAGAATGATAATATCTTTATACACTCTGGCGGAGAATTAGGAGGAAAGAATGGAGTGGCTTTTTACTTGGACAAATCAGCATCAAAAACATTACTAGGTTACAATCCAGTAAGTGATAGAATCCTTACGATCAGATTTAAGGGCACTCCTAGAAATGTAACAATCATCCAGATATATGCACCTACATCAGCAGCAGAAGAAGAGGAAGTAGAAGACGTTTATAACACACTGCAAATGACGATAGACCAAGTACAGAAAAATGATATTGTATTAATAATGGGGGATTTTAATGCAAAGATTGGTACAGAAAGAGCAAAAGATGAAGGACATGTTGCAGGGAAATTTAGCATAGGACACAGAAATGAGGCAGGTGACAGTCTAATGGCTTTTTGCATGGAAAATGAGCTAATGATTGCTAATACACTTTTTAAACATCCAAGAAGACTTTACACATGGACATCACCTGATGGGAAAACCATGAATCAAACAGATTACATTTTAGTGCAAAGAAGGTGGAGATCAAGTATAACATCAGCAAAAACTTTACCAGGTGCTGACTGTGACATGTACCATGAGCTATTTATAGCAGACATGAAGATAAAGATAAAAAAGACAGTTACGGGATCAAGACCTCTCCACTTTGATATTACAAAAATACCAGAACAATATGGTATAGAAGTGAAGAACCATTTCAAAATCCTGATGGTTGTACAGGAGGCGATGACACCAGATAATTTGGCTACACAGGCCAGAGATATCTTAATAACAACATGACATTGTTCCAGTAAAGAAAACACAAAAGAATGGATGGATCACAGCAGGCACACTAGAACTGATAAAACAAAGTAGAGAAATGAAGACGCAATGGAAAGTGACAAACAACAACAAAGAAATTAATAATTTTCACTGCCTAATTGAGGAGACTTCTGAGATTTTGTGGCATTTTTCTTATGGTAGTGGCTAATAGTGCATTTTTCTTATGGTAGTGGCTAATAGTGCATCTTTTTGCAACAGTTCTGACTCTTGTGACAACACCAGCAGCCTTTCCTACCATTGCTTTGGCACCATCAGTACAAATATTGATGCAGTTGTCCCATGGAATCTCATTTTCCAGCATAATGTTATTTACAATGTTGAACATTTCAGCTCTTGTTAGTAGAGGTCGGCACAGAAGCTTATCTTCTTCCAGTGACAGTTAGTGTTGATATCATACAAGCACAAGTCTGGCCACATCTGTCAACTCATCCATTGGAAGAGTGAAATCAGTACTCTTGATGCGGGAGGTTAGCTTGACCTTATCAGCAGCTGCTAATGCATTACTTCTTCAAGGTACCATACCATTTGAAAGGGGTAGTACAGGCATTGATTTTTCATCCATCATGCACTGAGCCTTTTCCACTGCACATGGCTTGATAAGTTTCTCAGATGTTGTGCGAGGTTCTAATGTCAGTACTTTGTGATAACTACCTATGTAAGATGGCTTGGTGGACTTTCGTTCACAGTCTGCAATGTTTGCAACATGTACTTTTGGATGTTCAACAGGTCATCAACCTTGCGCACAAAATATTTAATTTTTTTTCTTTTTGTCTTTGTAGTCCGCATGCATTGTTTCAAAATGCAGACACATTTTTACAGGCACCATGGAAGTGTTTGGAAATACTTTGTGACATAAGACACACCGCGGGCAATTGGTTGACTCCATAAAAGCAAAAGAGCGATAACTTTCACTGCATTTCCATTTCTCATTGTTGCAGAGGCTCTGATTTAAACAGATTTATATTGTGTCGGTTCAGCCACTGATGGAATGTCCCTGAATGATTCAGTTTCTGCTTCTCAGAAGGCACATTAGGTGGCCCAGTTGTTGCTGAATTCAAAGTTGGCAACGATGATTTGGGTGGCACATTTCTCACTGTTCCTGACTTCAGCCAACAGTCCATCTCTATGTAATTTATAATATAAATAAGAAGATACAGACTTACATAGCACACTGTGACTATGCATACAACTCCAACTGAACTGTAAAATCAAGCACAAGGACAAGCATCTCCTTTTAACGTCATGGAAGTAGCTTTCTCTATCGATTCGCAAATTCAAATAAGCAGACAAGATTGCAATTCACTGCTTTGACTTTGGGCAATCACAAGCCAGTCGTATACTACTGTGAAATCAAACGTGATGCTTCACCCCCATCGCCCCATGCAGATAAGGAAAGGAAGTGGGACCTAGAAGGGAGGCTCCAGAACAGACAATTCTCCTTGTAACAGTCATTACATATAGTTTAAATAAGTTCACTGTAATTTTGTCTTAGCTATCAAGCTTTAAAAGCTTGAAATACAAATCATGGAAGCCTGATGACAGCAAAATGTTCATATACTATCCAGTTCTTTAAATGGACAATAAAAAATAAAAAAAACAATCTTGCAGAAATCCCACAGACCCCCGGAGATCTGTAGACCATACTTTGAGAAATCATAGGAACCATATCTCAGTTGGTGCTAGGGATCTTTGAATCAATTGCTTAACTGTCCAAAGTCTCACCTTCATAGAGTATGACAGGCTCAATTTATAACTATTTTTCTGATACTCAGTGATGGATGTGAATTGTAAAAAAATGTTTCTCATTTGTTTGATAGCTATTATGGCTTGGCATATCTTATTCTTGATTACAGAGATGCATTGCTCATCCGATGTTACTTCAGAGCCCATATATCTAAATGTATACACTTGTCTTAAAGTTGTTTCTTGTACTTTAACACTGCATTTAGATGGTTCTTCTTTTGTGATATAACTGATGTCTCTTTTTCTTTTGCTATTAATGATAAGTCCTTTCTTCTCCCTTTCACCAGTATATCTAACAATTTTCGTAGGCTCTTTTCATTTTTAGCTATCAGTATGCATCACCGGCATATTGTAGATTGTTCATGTTGTAACCTCCAACTCAAAATTCCTGGTTTTATTTCTCTCATATTTTCACTGTACAATGATCTGGTGAGAAGGCACAACTTTGTCTAACTCCTCAGTTTATTGGTTGATATTTGCCTATCATATTTTCTACCCTGATGGGTGCTTCTTGATTCTAATACATGTTCTTTCTTATTCTCAAACATTTGCCATCAATATTTACATCCTGTAACATCTTCATGATTTCGTCAGGTTTTACTTTACCAAATGCTTGTCAATTAACCATACAAATACGCTTTATGTACTTCTAAAAGTTCTTTCCATCAGAGTTAATAGTACAAATATAGCATTAAGTGTCCTTTTCCTTCTTGTGTACCCAGAATGACAATGTCTAAGAAACACAAGGAAAAGGAACAATAAAATTAATTTTAAACTTAATATCATAGTATAGTGTCATGCTGATAACCACTTATGTATACAATGCACAAGACTGCTCTGTGGCACTGCTGTAGCAAATGAGACATTAAAAATTAACTGTAATGATTCTGTTAAATAAAAAGCATTATCTACAACAAATAACAAAAGCATGTTAAATATCTTGTGTACATGAACAATCACAAAGGCTAACCTGTTACATGCTGGTACCTAGTTCTGCCCAGCATTGAGTGCATAGCATGCCCAAACTCATGAAAAAGGTTATCAACATGTCCAGGGCTGAGAAGCGTTGGAACATTAGCTGCACGAGGAGCTGACAGTGACAGTTGCAGCACTACAATTGGATGCTGATAGCTTCCATCATTTCGAAATCGCCCTCCCTGGATGGTGAAGTGACAGTCCTGGGTATGACACATTAAAAAAAAAGAAAATAAAAAGATGTAAGCATAAAGTAAATCATCTTCAGCTGGTTTTTCTTTTTCTAGACAAAAATAAAGACAAAGAATGTATTTTTTTCTTTTGATATTATTTCTACTTCTTTTATACTGTAAAATATTTCTGATTTGTCAGTTTTCAGAGATGAAAGCTGGAGTAAAATGTCAAAATGAATTTAAATGAAAATAACAGAAGACTTTACAAGAAACAGAAAAAAAATGTAGAGGTTTCTTTATACGAGGGTCCCCCCCCCCCAAAGTCGTGAGCAAAGTTTTTTTTAAAAATCAGAATTTATAGATTGAGAAAATATAAATGTATCACCTTAACTGCATCCTTTGCACTTCATGTAGAGGTCACATGATGTCACTATCATATGTCATGTGGCAATGCAGAGCAGAAACAAAATGGCAGGTGCTGAAGTTTTGTTTCGCCAATGTGCTGTTATTAAGTTCCTCATTAAAGAGGAAATCCCTCCTGCTGAAATTCACCACAGACTTCAACTTGCTTACGGAGATGTGTGTATGGATGCCAGAAGTGTTAGGAGGTGGGTGAAACATTTCAAAGATGGAAACATGAGCATCCAAGATATGCCTCGCAGTGGTTGCCCTTGAACTGCCTCCACTGAATGCAACGTGGAAAGGGTTGATGACATCATTAAACAAGACAGACGTGTCACAGTATCTGAAATCACTGTAAATCTTGAATAGGACACAATGCCGTACAGGAAATGATTGAAACCCTAGTCTATAGAAAAGTTTGTGCCCGCTGGGTCTCATGTTTGTTGACTGAAAAAAGTTGTGAGAAAAACCAGACAAATGAAGAAATTCAGAAAATAGGCTGGGAAATTCTTCCACCCCCTGCCTATAGCCCTGACCTGGCAACCAGTGATTACCATTTTTTTGGTTTTGTGAAAGAACAAAAGCAACACCATCACTAAACACAGGAGAGAACATCCAGAAAGCAGTGCATCTGTGCCTTTGGTCAGCTGGAACAGAATTCTACTGGGAGGGTATTTTCAAACTTGCAGAGCAATAGGAAAAATGTGTGCAGAGAAATGGAGATTAAGTTGGAAAGTGAAGAAAAGGATGCAGATTATCTATAAATTCTGATTTTTTAAAAAAAAATGTTTCTCACGACTTTCGATATGACCTTCATAGAATCTAACTTTCCTGGCTAAAAAGATATCTCCAATTTCAAGGCAGAAACAACAGCACTTCTGAAAGTTCTGAGATCATTCATGGAAAGCAAATAACCCCCAGCTAAGACAGTGTTCTCTTCTATGAGCAACAGAAATTAAATAATCTACACAGGATTTTATCACAGCTAGCTACCTCTCTACATTAATAACAATAGCCATACATAGGGTGTCCTCCACACTGAGATTCTGGGAATAAAAATCTAAAGCCCTCTCAAAACATGGTGGCAAAATGGAACACCAGATGTGAAACCACTACACAAAAACAGTAAAAGCAGTAACAACAGTTGTTTGCAGTAATCTATATTCAGCTCATCAGTTACAGAGGTATCTGTTGTCCATTCTGATTTTATTAAAAAAATGATCACCAACAATGACTTGTGGTTTCAGAACTAAATGTTAAAAAAATACACTAATAAGAGTGCCTAATTTATGCCAAAAATTCCAGATTTGAGACAGAAGCTATATGTCACCAGGGCCTGAAGAAAACTTTCTTCCAAGTATCAGAGGCTCTAAATTTAGCACTTAAATCATGATGAAAGCATAAAAAAATTTTTTTTTCAGTTATGTAACACTGATATTCCATGGAAGCATAATACATTTAAATCTGAGGGCTATTCCAGACTCAGCCTCCAAAACTGGCTGTTTAAAAAAAAAAAAAAAGTAAAAAAAAATAGTGAAAAAATGTTATTACGTACATAACTGTATTGTTTTATCAATATATTTGCCGACCAAATTCAGGCATTTGTTTTTTATAGTGTGGCACCAGCTTTTGCAATCCCTCACCAAAGAACAGCACCACCAGCCAGCTTTTACTCCAACCATGAGCTACTCAAAGCACTGACTACCCAGCCAGTCCATCATC
Organism: Achatina immaculata; assembly: GCA_009760885.1. Lineage (NCBI taxonomy): Eukaryota > Metazoa > Mollusca > Gastropoda > Stylommatophora > Achatinidae > Lissachatina > Lissachatina immaculata. The sequence goes on along the minus strand of CM019707.1, from coordinate 29,413,678 downwards.
CTCCAAATATGAGGAGACTTCACTAGAAAGATATGAAATTGTGAGAACATTTTTCATGCACAACTTCACAGACTTTCTGAAAAGAGTTATCAGTCACAACATGTTCCTTCTTGCGATGCACACTGTGCGCTCATCCTTGAATTTCCTGCATCAATCCTTGACAGAAATGTCATTCATAATGCTATTACTGTAAGCAAGACATCATTGATGAGCCCTGGAGATGCTGTGACCTTCTACTTGCAGAAAACAAATCACATCACAGAATGGCAAAGCTGGCGGGAATGGTGACTACAGGACCCATGTTTATATAGTCACTACTCATGCATAACATGTCACTGGTTGCAACAAGAAATGTACAGTGTCAATACAGCAACTGGTCTACTTTTGCCAGCCAACTAGAGGTTGATTCTGCACTTGCTCACACATCTCACGTAACTTACAAACTGAATTAGTCATTCTCTCATGGGATGGCCTTCTCATCTAGATTACTGACCCTATAACTATTATATTTTCTCGTAACATTCTCTCACAAGTCACTTCATCAAACTATTCAAATTTAATAATTCAATTAAAACTACAAAACTGCCTGACCTGCTTTTCTCATGACACAGTTACCTCATGGTTTGATATACATATATCTTCTATTTCAGCATCAACATCATCATCATCATTATCATCATCATCATCACGTGCTGTGCCGACTGGCGTTGGCCATTATGCTTTTCCAGAGTACCCAATCCTTCTTGCAGGCCATTAATGTGGTCATCTCCTCTCACACCATCTCATCAGACTGTCCAGTATCATTTCTCTTAGTCTTCCCTTGGCTCTTCTTCCCTCTATTTTTCCTGTTGTAATAATATTTTCAATGCCCCCTCTTCTCATTGCATGTCCTTTGACAGTACATTGTCTCTCTCTTAATTTTTTTGACAAGTACACTGATATAAGATTTTATTCTGTTATTTTACCTTATGCACTTTAAGTTTGCAAAGATGACTTACTGGGTGGTGGCCACCTTATAAACAAGTTTTATTCATGTACCAAGCACCAAGTTGGCAGATGGAAATCAAACATGAGACTGCCATTTACTATAGAACTCTTATGATAAAGTTTTATGCCTCTCATTATCCCAAACCCCAATAAGTACAATATTCTACATTAGGAAAGTCAATTCCTTGTGCACAAAGTATGAGACAGTGAGTGAGACATATGTATACATACATACAAATATGCATATATATGAATGTTTGTAGACCAGTGGTTACTAAAACTGTTTGGCTGTGGACCTTTCTGGCCTGAGAATAGCCGTGGACTTGTTAAAAATAAAGCAACAAATAGAACCAAGATGATGCTAAGAATTTTAAAATCATTTGCTAGTCCATGGACCCCGGCTTAAGAACCACTTGAATTGATCAATGCCTCATTACACAAGATAGATAAATATCATACACGTTGGTCAGGTACAAAAAATATACATGGTCACCATGGCAGAGACTGGATTTTACCACACACCCTCTGGTAGAAAGAATTTATAAGTTAAGCACAAAGTCATGAATGACACACCAAAAAGCAAAAGATTAAGAGACCTTCAAAATGAAGATCAGACACGGCAAAAGTCAGATAAAGATAAAGGAAAAGGAAAAGCATTCCCCATGACATGTCATCAAATGGATGCACAAGATCTAGTTCAGTTGGTATGAGCTGAGTGAGGAGTGGTAAGTCACAACACATGATACCAAACATGTCTTTAAAACATCTAAAAAAAAAGTCTGCAACTGGTCTCAATGGCATTTGATACAAAGACAATGGCAAACTCTCAGATAAAGATATTGCAGCACTATGTATTGAATACAACAATGGTACCCTTAAAGGTGCCATACCAGAGGACTGTTTGTACAGCTACTTGGCATGGTACCACTGTCAAAACCTGAAAAGGATACATTATAGATAAAAGGATACACTGTGAATGCTGCTCCAGAACACCCCTGGCAAACTACATGAAAAGACAGTTACTAGGAAAGAAGCATATAAACTTGAAAGGCAGCACAATTTGCCTGCCATCCTAGGAGGCTATAGATGGAATACAGAAACATGGCACAATGCTGCCATCTTTGCATATGATATATGTGAAAGATTTCATGCAGGTGTTGAAATGTGCACATTAACTTCAGATCTGGAAGATGTATACAACAGTTCTCTTTTTTTATTTTCTATTGTACCTCAACATTCACTCAATCCTTGTTAACTGGATATCAGTGGCTCTCCACCAGAGAAAAGTAGTAATTAGATGCGACAGCAGTCACTCCAGGCTTACCACAAGGCTCACCGTTATAGCCAGTCCTCTTCAATGTGTATACAGTTCAGATAATAGTGAAACAAACTGATGGGAGTATACGAACCCCACCTTATGCAGATGACATTCTGGTATACAGACAGGGCAAAGACAGATCCAGAACTGTTCAGAAGCTGCAGGAAGAGTTAGGGTTAGATAACATATCAACCTGGTGCACCACCTCCAGGGAAATGGCTAACCCTGCATTGTCCTTTACTCTCAAGGGAGCATAGGCAATGGATAAAGACCCTCCAGTCATCCCTGTTCTTGGCTTTATTCTTCACTTCCCTTCATGTGTATCCCTTGTCACTGAGCGCTTTTGTTGTTTCTCTTCTCCAGGAAGTTCTAGGTCTTCCTTGACTTCTATTTCCCTCAGGATTCCAAATTAGTGCCTGCCTTGTTATATTTGTGCCTGGTTTCCTCTGTGGTCAGTTCACCTCCATTTTCTAGACACCTTTTCAAAGACAGTTTTCTGATTTTTCCCTTCCATGGTTCTGAAGTGCAACAATGTTTTTTTTTTCCCCCAGGAAATAGGTCATTGGCCTATTCCCCAACCTCCTTAGATGCCTCTTATGACATGCATGGAAGGTGGCATTGCTCCTATTCTTTTCTCCTCAGACTTAGATCTGGGCCCCAGTGACCACATGGGCAAATCGTGACATGGTTCTTCTCTCTAAATGATCATTTTGCCAACAAATCTGTGCCTGTGATGAGTTTCTGTGGGGATGCTATTGAAAGAACTAACTTTAGTATCTGGGCATAAAGTTCAATCACAGCTTGGAACACATCACAACTAATGTCAGGAAATGTTTAGCTGTAATAAAAATAATGGCAGCAGCAAACCATGAACAGTGGCTGCTAGCTGTCTTATATCAGGGGTCTGTCCTCTCTGTGACTATGCACTGGCAGTTCTAACACCCAGCACTGTGCAGACAGGAAGGCTTGAAAGAACAGAGGAGGCAATGCACATTACTCATGGATCACCAGAGACACATCCTGCAAGGTCATCAGGTATCTGATTCCTGCCATAGATAGAAGAATAAAATTAGCCAGGGCACAATCCTACTCAAAATAAGTGCAGGCCAGGAATACTTGCTCTAAGTGAACTGGCTCAAGACAAAAGAACTGTGGATGGGCCATGAGAAAGATATAAACCATGAGGTGTGCCCTCCTGAGAACATAGATCCTGGACCGGAATGGGTATCTACACAACCAAACTTCAATGCAGCTGTGTGTGTTCATATTAGACTGTGTAAAAGATGCAGAGAACATATTCCCAATGCTGTAGATACTGAAGCCTTGTACTGCCTTCTTTCAGTGTTGATGGGACAAATAGACATCTTGATATGGCTCGGCAATTTGCTCCATGTAATGGAATATTTAAGGTTTCTGTAATTTCCTCCCTCCAATTCTTGCATGGGCAGCCTCTCCCTCTATTACCGACAAATCTTAGTGTGAATGTTGTTTGTGATATACTGTCTGGTGGTGGCCATGTTACATGGCCAAACCATTTGACTTGCTGTTTTTGGACATGTTATAATACTGGTGTTACTCTAACTTTTGCTCTGATAGTGTCATTTCTTGCTTGATCTCTTTTTGCCACATTTAGTATTCTCCTGAAACATCATATTTCTACCATGATTTTCCTTTGGTGCTTGGCTGTTATGTATGACACTGAGAGCACCGAGTTTGGAAGGAAAATTGTGTTTCATATGTGATATATTTCTTTATCAGTAAAGGTATCATTTTTCAATGACCTGATTTGCTTTACTGCATCTGTTCTCAAACTCAATATGTTAATTTTTCATGAGAATGATATTGTGCTACCTAGGTATTTAAAATGTTTCATGTGCTGACTGTCCAGGAAGATCTTTATTGTGATTTCTTTTTTGACCACGTTCATAACTTTTTTTTTTTAGCACTGATCTTCATGTTGTGTCTTTTACTTGCCCTCACTAAGTTATCCAAGTTCTACCAAGGTCAAACACCAAAGATGGCAACACCGTTATTTATATTGATTAGGGCAAGAAATGGGCCTTTACAGTCATCTCAAAGACAGTTTCCTGTTTGTCTAGCTTTTGCAATAACTATCAAAAAAGTTCCAGGACAGTCAGCTGCAAGCAAATTCTTCTTCGTTCACTTCTACCACCAAGACCACCCCGTGATCCTTCTGAATTTACTCCTGTGGTCCTTGAAAGGTCCCGTGGTCCCCCTGTGGTCCCTGAAAGGACCACACGAGATCCATAAGAGGACCACAAGAGGTTCAGAGTATCGTAGGGCTTGAGCCTGTATTCTTGGTTGGTCTCAGAAGTGGGAATTGCGTGACACTGTGGTTTTCGTTGCACCAGTTTAATCTAGAGTTGGACTTTCTCACTAGAAAACCTCAACGTGTTTTTGATATCAATATATCGCCCTGGTGAGAGGTGGTTGCCTGTAGTTAGACTTTCTCACCGGAAAACCTTGACATGTTTTGGATATCCGTGTATCTCCGCTGGGTGAGAGGTGGCTGGCCATCAAGTCTTGCGTTGGACTTTCTCACTGGAAAACCTCAGCGTGATTAGGATATGAATACATCCCCATCGGGTGAGAGGTGGTTGCCTATCTAGACTGCCCTGGTCTAATGTCTCCGACTTCAGCATTCTGCGGTTGTGGCCGCTACCCTTCCCAGTTGTGACCAGGATGGAGCTTTTGTACAGAAGGATGAATCCTCATCACTAGTAAGTTTCACCCCTGGGTTGAGCTGGTTTAAGCGTATTATCCCAGTATGGGCATGTTTAGGACGTGACCGACCTCTAAGCGGCGGTACTTTGACATGAGTAGTCATCAAGTTTCACCCCAGGTTTAAGCCGGTTTAGTCATATTTCACTAGTATGGGTGTATATCGGACGTGGCCGGCCTCTGGAGCAGAGGTGCCATGGTATGAGTAGCTCTCGCCACGAGACTACTGGACATACTGATTAAACTTCACTTTATCCTTTCCATCACCTTTTCATAGTGGCGGCGCCCGGCAACCCTAATTGCATTTTCTTCATTGGCCAGGAGAAATTTCACTCAGTGCGCGGCAGCCGAAAAATCTCACCAGCAGCGCCTTAGTTTAACCCCTGAGTTAAGCCGATTTAGGCAATCTGCCCCAGTATGAGTGTATATAGGACGTGGCTGGCCTCTAAAGCAGAGGTGCCGTGATTCAAATAGTCCTGACCTCAATACTAGTGGTTGCTTCACTTTTTTTTTTCAATTTTTTCCTTCCAACTTACCATGACAGTGCTGCGCGGCAACCCTAATCGCATTTTTCTTCATTGGCCGGGAGAGTTCTACCCCATGCACTGCAGCTGAAGAATCTCGCCAGTAGCAGGGGTTTTTTTTTTCAATTTTCATGAGGAAAATATTCCTTTTCTAGACATGTAATATAAAAAATATGACAGCTTTAGCCAATTTGTTGTTACATTAATTTACAAACCTGATTTGGTTTTCCATATCTCTCAAAGAAATCACAGTATATGTATCCCAGAACTCCCTCTATATGGTGGACAACTGCCTGGAGAAAAGTTTAAAACTTACCTCAAGTATATTATAGGCTAGGCTATGTCATATATTCCAGCATACATATATTCACCTATAACGAACTCTATTATATCTTAATTAGTTAAATTCATTGATGATTCTTATGTTGAGACTTTCTCCACCAATTAAAAAAAAAATCTTCAAGAATGTCTGTTCCCATGGTATTGTCTTTAATAGGTACCAGCTGAATAAACTCCTCATGAATGTCAAAAGCTGAACATCCTCTACAGATACTATACACTGAGTAGTAGCACTGGTGTCTGTACCTGAACACTACTGGGAAGAACTGGACATTTTTGCAGCAATCATTGAAACAATTTTTCACAAACACTGCTGACATGCTTCAAAATATTTTGCTATCAACTTCTTATGTGTTTCTTTTCGAACACCTACAATGGTTTCTTATGAGATTAAATGAAACCTAAATTTATAAAGATTTTTACTTCTTTATGTTATTCTACTCACTACTCAGCAGTGACTATTGTACCCTCTTTGTCTGTGAAACAGCCTCAGAAGTCTGATAGTTATTTTGACTAGCATCTCATAAGATTTATTTTTCAGCTTCCTGTTAGCACCAAGAGTGGAAATTTGCCAGTTCTGACTTGTTCTAAATTTTAAACTATATTATTTTTGTATCTTATACAAAAGTAACAAAATATCTTAATTGAAAAGCTACAACTGTTATATCTTCAGCCAGTTCAATAAGGTTCTCAATATTGAAAATTCTAGCTTGAATGCATTTCTCATTTAGGATCACCAGAGGCCAGGTGGATATTGCAATTTTAGAGGGTTAGTGCGCCAGAAGATTTTGTGTTTGGATGATTACAGTCTGTGGGCCAGAGATTCCTAATTCCTTGTCATGGATAAATTTGTAAAGCACAACAAAATATGCTGGCTGTTGTAAACAAGATGACTATTTGTTTCTTCACCAGTTTATAAATATCATCAGTCCAAGCCTCCCCAGGTTCTATCTCCACGTGCTGCAAGGACACGCCAAACAGACACTGAAAAAGTTGGTTAAGACCTTCCATCACACACCCCAAAGAAAAGTATGGCAGACATTCAATGTTGGACAGAGAACTTCTGAAAATAAAGACCATGAAAATGTCAACTCATGTAGTGCATGAATTAAGATTTCTTTGACTACAGCATCATGCAAGAAAGAGTGACAATGTGGACATTTATTATACTGTCTGAACTTATTACAGAAATGTACGTATATATAAAATAACAACAACAAAAAACTACAAAAAACTACATCAGCTTCAGTTCAGACAGAAAGCATACTAATGCAGAGTTCTTCAAATTGTGCTCCCAAGGGCCCTTGGACTCCGGCCTAACTACATGAGGTTCCTTTGAAGCAAATTTAAAATATCCTTTATTTGCATTCTACACCATAAAAGAGCATCAATAATTAGGATTGACAATTTTTTCAAACAAAAAGTTAAGCAACAAATGTCTGAAGCTTTCTAATTTTCAGTTTAACTTCCACAAAAGAATTTTTTTTTCAGCTCAAATGAAAGTATGTTATTTCATGTACACACTTCACTGAAGCATGCTTCTAACTTGCATGTAGAAAATGAGAATCTATGATAGCTGTCATGTCACTGTCATTTTCCACTCAGTTTACGGATACAGACTACCACAGAAAAATGTGATTACAGCCAAATCAAGTCAAGATAAGCAACATAGCCAATCTTAATTGTAAAGATTTTAGGGTCAGACATCTGAATGATCAAGAAGATGCCCATGCCATAGGAATTCTACAGGCCGAAATTTCACAGAGTGATGTTGCTAAATAGCTTGGGTAAAGGTGTGAATCATGCAGCCTTCAGATGGTTTCAGGAAACTAGCCACTTGCCTGCCTGCCTGCCTGCCTGCCTGCCTGCCCGCCCGCCCGCCCGCCCGTGTGTGTGTGTGTGTGTGTGTGTGTTTGTGTGTGTGTGTGTGTTTTTTTTTTTTGGTTTTTTTTTTCCTGCAAGAAGACAACAATTTGTAACTGCACAAATGTTACTTCTTCTTCTTCGTTCGCATTGTCTGTCTATACCTGCAGTCCTGTCTCTTGGATAAATTTCACTGTTTTTTGTAATTCATGTATGGAACCGTAGAGCTTATCTTCTTTAGTGGTTTCACTGGGCCAGTAATTATTTCTCAGTGTCTCACAGTTGGTGCAGTTCTGGAGGATATGTTCCACAGTTTGGGGCACCTGGGCACATGTATATAGATTAGTAGTACCAACCTTAAACTTTGTATACATATGACTTCGGAGTCGGGTGTGTCCTGTTCGGAGACGGAAGATGGTGACTTGTTCCTTTCTGTTTAGCATGTGATAGTCATCATGTGGTGGTGTTTGTGGCTTCCTGTAGGTTTTTATCATGCTTTTCTTCTGATTATAGGTGACTGGTATGTCTGGTTGCTCCATTTCAGTGCCCTCTTTGGCCACATGGTCAGCTTTCTCATTGCCTGGTATCCCACAGTGGGAGGGAATCCATTGCAAAGTGACTCCATGTTGTAAGCCAATTTTTGACAAGGCATCTTTAAGGTCTGGTAGTTTGTTGCACTGAAGAGCTTCCAATACTGATCTTGCATCTGTGAGAATTACTACAGGACATGTATCAATTCTGGAGTCTGATAGTTTTTCAACTGCAGCAATAATTTCCCTAACTACTGCATCAAAGTTGTTGCAGTATTTTCCAGTGGGTATGGAAATCTTGTCAGAGGTGTTGTTTGGATATTCAATATGTGCTCCTGCCCCTCCATTCTTTATGGCATTGTGTGCAGATCCGTCTGTGTCACATGGATATTTGTCATCTAGCACACTAAGTGTGGCTGTTGACCTTACAAGGCTGCTTTGCATCTCACCAATCTGCACACCTTTCACTTCAGTCTGAATAGTTATTTGTGTATAATCTGCTTCTTTCCATGGTGTATGCTCTGGTACAGATGATAATGGAGTGACTACAGTTGGAAGGTCAGGTATCAGCTTACGCATGCGCTTGGCCTGGTGAATGAAGCTGCTTCTTTTAAGCCGGCTTAATGACAAGTTATTGAATCTCTCCTTCAGGGGATGGCTTACAGAGCTAAGGAATTTTTCTCCCATGGTCATGACCTTTGTGTCTCTACATTCCTTTAGCGCTTGAACACCAACTATTTTCTGCATTTCTACTATTGGTGTGGACCTCATGGCACCTGTGATAATCCGTAGTGACTGATTTTGAACCTTGTCTAGATTATGCAGCGTAGTGTTTGATGCTGTGCACTAAGATGCTGAGCCATATTCTAAATGTGGTAGAATACTTTGCTGATATACATTCTTGAGGATTCTTTCACTAGCTCTCCATGTGGTTCCACTTAATTTTCTTAATATGGCTAGTTTTCTTCAGAAATGTTACAAAACAACCCTCAAACAGCAACTGGGTAGTGAGTTGCTACTCAAACCATCAGGAACTGATTTCATCAAATTGGGTTTCATTCAAGAATACTCACAGTTCAGATCCCTCTCAATCACCAACAATTTCATGCTTGTCAGCACTGGGCTATGTTGCCTTCAGTGATGAATTAAGATTTTGTTTGGACTTTAATCATGATTGGGGCATTTTGATGGTCTGTGCTGGTATCTGCACAGGTGGATGTACTAACATGGATGGGGACTGTGAATGCTTAGAATGGACGACATTACCAAATCCCTCGTTATCCTCCAACTCAGCTTGGTGCTCAGTTTGTTTTTATGCATGACAAAGTACCCTGCCACTGGGCAAACATTGTAAGCAGAGAGTTGGATGTCAGTAACATCATGCGTCTTCCCTGGCACGCTCGTTCTTCTCACCTTAACCTGACTGAACATGCTTGGGGCATATAAGAAACAGTGATTCATAACATTTCTAAACACCAGACACTTGTTGCCTTGCTGAGTGGAGTGCAATTCTAAAAAAAATGACTTAAACAAGCTTACTGCATCAGTCATGTGACATCTTGAATTGTGTACTGAATCTGCTGAAGGTTGCACCCACAAACTCAGAAATTCTTTAATCATCACATTTTGATAGTAAAATAATTTCAAGTATTTTTTTAATGTTAACTTCATTTCAATGTGAACTATCACAGAACAAACTGGTTATAAATTTAATCTGTACAAGCCAAAAAATTGTTTTACTTAATTTCATTTTGTCACTGAAGGTGCAACACTTGCTCCTCTGCTCTTGAAACTAGCCTGGAAGCATTTCCCAAATCCATAGTATCTATTCACGAGGACTTCACCTGCATATCTCATATTATTTATGTGATAATATGCAAATGCTGCATTATATGTATTTTGAAGAGACTGGCGTCTAGTCCTCCACTTGACTGCCTCAATCTAGCCTTCCATTGATTGCCTCATTCTGGCCCTCCACTGACTGCCTCATTCTGGCCCTCCAATGACTGCCACATTCTGGCCCTCCACTGATTGCCTCGTTCTGCCCCTCCACTGATTGCCTCATTCTAGCCCTCCACTTGATTGCCTCATTCTAGCCCTCCACTGATCAAAGGTTATTTTCTGTCAGTTATCTCAGTCTCTGAAGCTCTGTTGTTTTTTATTTGCTGAGTAACTGTGTGGAAATGTGTTCTGCCGAGTACAGACTTGGGAAAAGAAAAAAGTCACAATGAGTTAGATCTGTTCTGCAGGGAGAATGTTCAAGAACTGTTATATGTTTCTCAACTGTTTCAATGAGTGGGCTGAATGGACTGGTGCACTGTCCTGATAAAGGATGAAACCATTTTCCCACAATTGTGCTCTCTTTCTTCTGATTCTTTCTTGCAGTTTCTGGAACCTGCTCGTAGCAGTGTTGGTTCAATGTTGCTCTGTCTGGAGCCCACTCTTCCTAAACTATGACCAAATGTCAAAGCCTAGTCTCTTTAACAGTCATACTTTGTTTGATGTTGTCATTGATAAGTATTGCAAAGGTCTCCAAAAACTCATAAATGAACATTTAGAATGAAGTAATTGTAGGCACTGATATGGTGATATTCAATCCCAACAATGGGGCCACTGTGAGAAAGAAGTTAAATGTGTCTACAAATACAACACTCAACATTTTGAATTTAAACAGATGTTTAACATACTTCAAAAAGATAAATAAATACTTGCTGCTGCATGATTTTAAAATGCAAAAACTTGCATGAGCAGAAATTTCATAGGAAAAAAAAATCTGGATAATTCTCATTTCCTCTTACCTTTCCTGTTTAGCAAGAGCGGTCAAATATGGTGGATCCCATGGCCTGATTTCCTTGAGACAGAATAAAAGAAATGTTTCCAAATAAATATAGCAAATAATGGTAAGTCCTTTACAATTGCCAAGACAAGGCTGTGATATTTTGATGTTTTAAACATATAAAAACATGATGAGGAAGAGAGAGAGTGGGAGAGAGAGAGAAGGTGATAGAGATGACAGGATATTTAACAATTTTTATAAAAAATGAGGTGAGCTGTGAGTTTGACAGGTTCCATGGTAGAAAGAAGATATAGGTAGCATCAATTAAGCTTAGGATTATGCCTGAACAATACACAAAATCACTGGCTGGAAATCAAATCTGGATGGCAAGAAGAACCCAAGATTATGCCTGAACAATACACAAAACCACTGGCTGGAAATCAAATCTGGATGGCAAGAAGAATCCAAGATTATGCCTGAACAATACACAAAATCACTGGCTGGAAATCAAATCTGGATGGCAAGAAGAACCCAAGATTATGCCTGAACAATACACAAAATCACTGGATGGAAATCAAATCTGGTTAGCAAAAAGAATCCAAGATTATGCCTGAACAATATGCAAAATCACTGGCTGGAAATCAAATCTGAATGGCAAGAAGAACCCAAGATTATGCCTGAACAATATGCAAAATCACTGGCTGGAAATCAAATCTGGATGACAAGAAGAACCCAAGATTATGCCTGAACAATACATGAACCACTGGATGGAAGTCAAATCTTGATGAAAGGAAGGATGGAACTGACTGTCAAGTTACAGGGTGATTTTAAAGAAGTGATAGCCAGAATGTCAAAAGCTGATATGGGGGGGGGGGGGGAATTGATGTGGAAAGAAATTAATTTAAAACAAGAGACAAGAAAGAATGGGAAGGGAGGATGAAGAGGAACTTGTCATGTGGCTTGTCCTTTCAAAAATGCTGTCCCTCTCACTGCCTCCCTGAATGCAATGTGGTCTTGAGAAAGTTGATCAACATCTCGCAATGACATATTCACACTTTTCATGTCTACCTGCAATGAGATCATCCCTTTTCCCTTTTGCTTGGCACTACGCCTTCTGCTGTCAACCCCTCCAAACCATTATGTCTCTTGATGTGGCTATAGCATCTCATCTTTCTTGTGGTCAAAGTATCTCTTCTTTCCAACTTTGATGGTGTTTACAAGCCAATTTTATATGACACTTAACCCTGTCAGTATCTCTTTATTTGATTTTCATCATATCCATCACATTCTAAGTGCCCTTCTATAACATTTTATTTCAAATGCAGTTAATCTCTTTTCTAGTGATTTGTTATGTGGTCACATTTCACATCTGTACCTGCCACCGGGAATATGTAAGCTCTTAGTAAACACAGCTTATGAAGAGAAACAATTTGTTATAAATAAAATAACAGGAAAATAAAAACAGTTCAGGAATTCTGATAAAAAGGGAATGCTTTGTAATGAAATGAAAGCAGAGCAATCATGACAAGAGAAATGATGCAATGACGGATGTGAGGTTAAAAAAAAAATAGAAAGTAGGGTAACATGGAGATAATAGGAGATAATGAGAAGAATGCACTGAAGTCAAAAACAACAATCGAATATTTCAATAATATGCCTTTGTTAAAAGCAACAAAGAAAACAAAAGAAGAAATAAATACAAGGAATACATGGTATGAAGATGCAGCACAAAACAAATACAGACACAAGAGTGTGAGGAAAGCACCATGCTTATACTGGCAATCAGATGAGACGTTATTGTAACCCTGTAAGTCTAAAGAACAGATGTGGAAAAAAAAAATGAAGTAAGGACATCAGGCATTCCAAAACTGGATAATGCCCCAGAACCTGGAGATGAAGCAGCAAAGAGAAAGAAATTAGAATCTACATGTCCCATGTAAAACCAGCTTGCCTCAAACACTGCACTGGTTACTCTAATTTTATATTCAAATTTTCCCACCCATGGTCTACGGCACTATCTGGTAACTGCCATGTGATGAACATCACTCAGCTGCCACTTTGATTTCTATGTTACCTTCATGAAGACCATATTCTGTTAAATAAAAGGTCTGTATAGTTGAAGTACGCAGTGTACATTCATAAGGGTTTGTTAAAGTAAATATGTGGAGATGTTTCCTGATTCTTCGATACCTGCTAAGATAACTGTTCAGGACTTGATGAAAATATACAGCAACATTTTTTGTTGTGAATGCCACACATAATCAACTGCCTTCTATTCAAACTACAGAGCCAGTAGCAAACATTCAACAGAGAATTTTAGCAGGCTCCAAAAATTCCATCAGATAAACTGTTGCAACAACCTGGGGTTAAACAAACGTCTTGATATCATTCCCTGGCAAATGAAACCCTTACTATTTTTCTTGCGTTCACGAATTACTGTCGAAGAGCACAGACAAATGTCTGAAGTATTGCAAGTGACTTCTGTAGAATTTGACTTGATATTTAATTTCAGTATTTCATGACTGATGAAGAATGCTTTCATTTTTCTGGCCATGTAAATACTCAGAACACTCACTACTGGTTTGCTGTGAACCCTCATATTTTGCACAAGAGTCCGTCCAGTTCACAATCATAAAATAAAAGTCTGGTGCTCAATCTGTCGCAGCCAAATCATTGGCCAAATATTTTTTGACACTTCTGTGGCTACATACAGAAGTTCATCTTCAGATTTTCCAAACTTCTACTCCCAGATGATGAAACATGTAAACTCCATTTTTAAACAGAATGTCTCACCAATCACTGACCTGTATTCACAAAGCATTTACAGAAGAATGCATGGTAAGCAAAGGATTGTGGCTGCTGCATTTCCCACATTTTTCACCATGTAACTTTTACTTGTGTGGATATTTAAAAGGAAGTGTATGAAAACAAAACCCCAAAATGATAAATGAACTAAAGAAAACATTCACAGAAGCAACATTGTTACTGGCTTCAGTGTTTTATACCAGGACAGTGCGGTTACACATGATGGACAGACTAAAATAAAAGGCATGCTAAGAATGGACAAGGGTGATGTTGCTAAAGCTGTACTGGACAGAATGTGGGAAAATGAAAAATAGGAATGGAAGGACAATGTTATAAGGAGACTGCTTTTGCCTGGACAAATTACAGATGCAGGCAGAAAATCTGAACTATGTGGCAAAAAATGCATCATAAACAACCAAAACTTGACAGGAACTATTAGCAAACAAACTTTAGGATGGATGGTGCATCATGTGGCAGAGCATATATGGGGCTGTCTTGAATGCAATGACACCAGATTCAGAATTTTTAACCTTGGTGACTGATTTTATGTGAGACACCCTGTATATAATCAAAGAATCCAAGAATGATAAACCAAAAATTAAAGTCCAGCTTGGTGGATACCGTAGACCTGGAAAATAGCTTGTTTTAGAGCTTTGTTAAAAATGTTTATAAGAACAACAAAAACAGATGGCACTGACTCAGATGACCCATTTGTCCTTGTGGTCCCACTGATTGTATTGTGCTTCTTCTTCTTACATCCTTCCCGTGCCACTAAACATCATAACAGGGCCCACATGGTAGTTCACTAAAATTTCCTGTCTTCGGCGAGTTTTTCAATCTCATCAAGGGATGTTATGGCCACTGAACTGACCTCTCTTAACAATGTCCTCTTTAGAGTTTCATGTGGTCGACCTCTTTTTCTTTGGCCTGTTGTGTTCCAGCTGACAGCTTGTTTGAGGATTCTCTGATTATTTCTTCTCATCACATATGTCCATGTCCTTTTTCTGATCATCCATGAGACAGGCTGTTGTTTGCTCATCTGTCTTATCTCTGCATTGTTCTTGAATTTGTTCTATTTTACATTTTCCTTAGGCATTTGTTTTCAAAAGAGTCTAATTTGTTGTATATTTCTTCAGTTGTTTTGAAAACTTTCACATGCATAAATGAGGGTGGATATTACATTTGAATTGAATAATCTTAACTTGATTTTTGTGCTTATACTTGTAACTTTTGAATGCCATATGTTCTCAAGATTCTTGAAGGTCAATGCTGCTTTTGCAATTCATTCAAATTCTAACTTACTTTCTGGTGTCACTATCCTGGTCTATGTAGCTGCCAAGATATGCAAATTGGTTTACTTCTTCAACAACTGTTTCTTCTACATATATTTTTCCTTCATGGTTAATGAGAAGGTTCATTATTTTTGTTTTATCCTTGTTAATTTCAAGTCCTATTTTACTAGCCATTGAAGACAGGATATCTGTTTTTTCTTACACAATGTCACTGATAAAGAGTTATGTCATCTGCAAAATCAATATCTTCCAGCTGCATCTCAAGTACCCAATCAACTGTGTTTCTAGGATATCATAATCTCCTCAACAAAAAACAAAAACAATAAAAAACTTTTGGAACATGTAAAAGTGAACAGAAAATTTAAGATTAAAAAAAAAATCACAAACATGAGAACCACAATATTATTATACAGTATACTATAAAGTATTGCTGTTATCATTAGTTCAGAAATGTAATAATATACACATGGATCATACTGCAAGAAAAAAAATGAAAAGCTAAAACAACAATAAAATACAGAGGACCATGTAAAGGAACATCATTTGTTAAACATGAAAACAGTTTAGTCAAATGAACAAGATAGAAGAAAGAGCAGACTAAACTTCTTTTGGAAGACCACAGCTGACTAAACACAAAATTACATTACCTTTGATGAAGGTTCTTGCTGTTGTTTCATTCTAAGCATAGAATCATAATCTATCTTTGTTCTGGAAAACAAATGTCATACTTTTTATAAATTTTGTGAATTGGAAGAAAAATTATTTGTAAACAGTGATTCTGTCTGCTTGTATTTTGAAAGTAATTCACGGACATCTTAGTTTATAGATCCAAATGGTTCAAAAATTTCATGTCAAACATAAAAATCTGAACATAACATATTCTTTATGAATGCTGATTTGAAGTTTATCATAAACCTTACTGTACAAAGACGAAGATGAGGGGCCCAGTCGCATGAAAAAGATAAAAACTGTTTCAACTTCTCAAAGAAATAAAGATCAAGAATACTATGACTACATCAAAAGACAGAACAATATACTGAAGACTATACGAGAAGGAACGATGGAAGGAAAAAGAGTGAGAGGTATACATAGATGTAAATGGGAAGACCATGTAAGAGTGAACAGGATACAGCCTGATTGAGTGCGCTATCAAGGCAGGTGGCATACAATGATAACGATGATGGTGTTTTCCTACAGAGTGTTTTGGGAGGCTCGCTAATTACTGTAATAAAGTTATACAGAAAGCCCTGAAAATGAGATACACTGATAGAATTCTGAGATCTGAATGCTAAACTAAGGAGAGATCTGATGCACCATAAGGAAGGAAAGCCAAAGATAATAACTGGACACTAGGAAACTCACCAGCTGCCTGGGCTATGCAGATTAGCAACACAAAATTTCAGAGCAAAGACATCCATAAATAAATGTGGAAATCTTTAATACATTCACATAGGTTATATACAAGGTCTGCATAAAGCATAGCTGGATTTTAACAATGGAAAATAAATAAGCGCTACACATGTTTTTGGTAAAAAAATTAAATGAAACTCAGAAATGTAAGTATTTTTATTATAACTGACAATCATATTTAGGTTTTGAAAATTACGCCGGTTAGATGACCACCATTACATTTGATACATTCAGCCAGGCATCTGAAAAATTCCTGCATAGCACCATTTAACATGTTCAAAGGGATATTTTGAATGCAGTGTCGGATTCGATCTTTTAGGTCTGCAATTGACTGTGGTCAATATCTTGAGATACCCCCACAAAAAGAAGTCTGCGGCAGATAAATCCAGTGACCTTGCCGGCCAGTGAATATCCCCAAATCTGGAAATAAGACGACTGGGAAATGCTTGTCTCAGCATGGCCATGGACTGATGGGTTGCGTGGGCAGTTGCTCAATCTTGTTGAAACCATATTAATCTCATATTTCCATTGGCCAAGTCTGGAATGAAGTATTCATTTAGCATCTGTACATAATGATCACTATTAACAGTAAGAGGATGCCAGGTGCCAAAGCGTTCCTAACAGCTGATTGCCGAGGGCTACTCAGCAATGCGTTGTGGACTTCTTGAATTCATTCAGGTGTCAGTTGAGTTCTTGGATGACCAGTAGACTTGTTATTAAGGTAATTAGCAATTTCATTACATTTTTTTACCCACCTCAAAATTGTTTTGTCCTCCAATCGGGAACATTATCATGGGGATGCAACTCAAAATGGTGATGAAACTTTTGTTGTACAGTAACAGACGATTCTCCACTTTTAAAACAACTTTCAATGGTGAATGTACAATGCTGTGTTTGCCAAGAAGCCATTGTTAAAAATGACCATTTGCTTCATCTCTGACGTCATGCTTTTTTTCACACGTATTCAGTTTCTGCGCACTACGTCAGATAAATCTAGCAATGCTTTATGCCGGACCTCATATATCAGTTAACAGTGCATATGACGAGGATGTGTTCTGTGGCATGGCTGATTTATTCTTGATCAGTCTGTTAGTACATTCATTGTCTTTGATATCCATGCCCTGGTATCCATTGTAAGATAGTCTTGATGTCACACAAGACAAGAAAATTTACTGCACTGAATATGTCAGTCGTAATGTGCTCATCTGAGAATATGACAAGATGTGAGGAACTGTTGTTTTAATTTGGTGGTGATGACTGTCAAGGCTGCTAATCTTCATTTTTCCTGGACAGTGAGATCCAGAAGACAGAAAGTTGGTTTGATGTCTTATCCAAAAACATTATCCTACACTTTTTTTTTTCTTGAACGCTGACCAATGACCAATTAGTCACACCTGGATCCAGTACTTGGAGTATGATTCTATGGTTTCTAGTGCATACAGCTTTAAGAAGTATGGATCTGATGATAGATTAGGAGTTACAGCAGAAGCAAAATTAAAAGTATTGAAATCAAATCCAGTGAGTAGATGATGTTTAAAAAAACTAGTAAGAAAGGAAAAGTTCCAAAAACAATTTTAAAATAAAAAGATTAAGCCAAAAACAGACATATCTGAAAACAAAGAACAAAGATATATATATATATATATATATATATATATATATAATCATCATCATCAGGTGCCGTGCCGACTGGCGTTGGCTATTATGCTTCTCCAGAGTACACGATCCTTCATGCAGGCCATCAGTTCAGTTGGTGATCTCCTCTTACACCATCCCGTCAGACTGTCCAGTATCATTTCTCTTGGTCTTCCTCTTGATCTTCTTCCTTCTATTTTTCCTGTTGTTATAATATTTTCAATGCCCCCTCTTCTCATTGCATGTCCTATGAAAGTACATTGTCTCTCTCTTATCTTTCTGACAAGGTTTTTTTGTCTCTCCAGCTCTTCTCATACATTCTTCATTAGTTATTTTTGCTGTCCAGGGGATTCGCAACATTCTTCTAATAAACCACATTTCTGCTGCTTCCAATGATTTTTGTGCAGACTTGCTTATTGTCCATGATTCACTTCCATATAACAAGATAGGTTCAATATAGCATTTTAGGACTCGTTTTCTAACATTCATTGATAAAGATGTGTTAGCTAATATGTTTCTCATTCTCTGAAATATATATATATATCAGCAGGTAAATATCTGAAAGCAGAACATGTTAGAAGAGAAGAAATAGTTTAAGGAAACATAATGAACAACAGGAAAAAAAAAGAAAGACAGCAAGACAGATCGAAGTAATTTAGTTAATGTGGAAGAAGAACTAAACTGAATACAAAGAAGATGCAAAAAATCTGATAACAAAAGAGCAAAATATGGAAAATATCTTTGAATACAGATCAATAAAGTTTTACCAGGAAGTCAAAATAGCAAAGAGAGGACTTTTTTAAGCAAATCTTACACAGTATAAAAGATGACAACTGAAAAAAAAAATGTAACGAAATAAAATAAGTGAAAGTCAGAAGAAGTACACCAAACTGTGAGGAACCTGCAAGTAATCTTCCACAAGTAGTAACACAAAACCATGAACTAAAAACAGAAGCACAAGAATTCAGAGAAACAATGGACAGCATCTAAAAAAATCTGAGAAGTTATGAAACATGTTTTTATGGAATTGTTAAGTTTATAAAATAAGGCATAGAAATACTTCACAAATTAATATTCATACTCATACATTAATTTTATAAAATAAGGCATAGAAATACTTCACAAATTAATATTGATGCTCATACATTAAGTTTACAAAATAAGGCATAGAAATACTTCACAAATTAATATTCATACTCATACACCAAATCTGAGAAGATGACCAGAAGAATGGAAAAATCACTTATACAAAATCTGCAGAGAGGGAGCTAAGAGCAGATGTGGAAACTGGTGAGTCATATGAATGTTCCAGAGATGCTACAAGATCTTATCAAACATACTACTTAATCTGTTGAAGAGCTGCTATGTTATTACTAAGTAGATCTTATTTGTCTCCTTCCTCACATACCTTTCAGCGTTGAGGGAAGAATAAATGTCTTAACAGGGCTTACCAATTTGTTTCACACAATTTGATACTGAAGATTTCTGTGATTCCCTCCCTCTACCCCATGTGTGAGTGACCTCTCCCTGTGTTTCTTTAATTCTTTAGCATGAATGTTTTCTGCGGTATACTGTCCAGCAATAGTCTCATCACACAGAAAGATCATTTAACTCCTTGTTTTTGTATACAGCTGTTGTAATGGTGTTACTTCAGCTCTTGTCCTGACGATGTCATTTATGATTTGGTTTTCTTGTCACATTAGTATTCTCCTTAAACACAAATCTGATGCAAGCACAGGAAGGGCCCTCCTTGCATACTATATAGAGCAGACCGACCAGAAGGACCTTAGCAAGACTAAGGGTTATAATGATAATCTCAGGGCTGTGTATAGCAGTATATTGAATGTTTGGATGTAAGATAGATAACTATTCTGAGAACTGGAATATTTGTATAAAATGAGTTATCTTCTAAAGTAATCAGCTGTTTGTGATTAGAGTCCATCTGCTTTGTCTCGGAATGCACGAGGGTAACGGTTGGGGAATGACAGGAAAGAGGTCAGGTGAGAGAGAAATCATATGACTGAGGGACAGTTGTGTTTTGTGTATCGTCTCAGACAGACGTAGATTAGGCTGTTAGAATTGTTGTTGTTTAGTGAAATAGATGTAGAATAGAGTGTATTAGGTTGTTCTGATGGCGACAGTAGTCTGCTGGGAACATATATCGTGGAGATGTCCAGTCTTGTGTCCATGGATTTTGTTGATGCCTTTGTCATTCTTGTCATATCGCTCATCGACTCATTTTCACCCCGTGTATCATTAAAGTCATTTCAACTGCAAAGTTGCTGCTTCTGTATTACTATTTCCACTGAGAGAGAATGAACCTGGGAGCAAGTAAGTCTGTGAAGTGAGTAACAAAATAGACACAAGACAATGTAGAATAGTAATGTAAGAAAGAACATTATTTTAGTGGACAGTAGAGGATCACCCGAGAATCCTGCTTTATGTGCAAGGTGGTGCTGGACAAGGAACATACCAACAACTGAAGGCACTCACGCAACACTCAAAAGATTGTGCAACACTGCCCCAGGCTCCAACGGCATCCAAAACAATGGCACAGGCAACCTGTCAGACACCCCATGGAGGACCTGGGCAGAGAGTTCAACGCTAGATTTCAGAGCGGCCACATCAAAGAAGAATGGCTACACAGCTACCTACTACCACTGCTGAAGCCAAACAAAGCCCATTCTCAGATCAGCGCTTACAGAATCATCATGATGCACAACACTGTTGGCAAGCTACTGGAGAAAATTGTTGCATGTAACTCGCTAGTGACCTGGAAGGGCACAACATGTTCCTGCCACACCTGGAGGGTAGAGCAGTAATAAAGGTCAATGCCGCAGTCTTTGCTCATGATTTATTTTGAAGGATTTCAGGCCTGAATAGGGACATGCAGCTGCAATAAACTTAGAAGATGCATACAACAGAGTACCATTCAACTACTTCATGTACATGCTTCTTAGACTAAAGGTACACCCTCTCCTCATAAGATGATAGCTGTGGCCTTGTTCCAGAGAAAGGTGGTTCTCAGATGTGACAGGTGGTCTTCAGGGCTGACAACAATATGTCTAGGTTTGCCACAAGGTTCTCCACTGTCATCAGTCTTAATCGATGTGTGCATGGTGAGAATCACTGAACAACTTGTTGAAAGGGGAAGGACTCTGTCATCTGCTGATGATATTTTAGTGTACTGACAGGGAAGAGACAGACAATGCACTGCAGAGTGAACCTAATCGTATTTCCTCCTGGTGTGATGTTTTCCAATGCCTTTGTCAACCCTACAAAAGCTTCAGCGACACGATTCTCACTGAACAACTATATTGTTAACATGGATACACCCGTTGTGAGAGTGGGTGGCAAGGACATAACCAGAACCAATGTGATGAAATACTTGGGAGTGAAGTTTAACTGCAGTCTGTGTTTCAAAGCACATGTTGACCATGTGAAAACAAAAGCTAACAAAGGGCAACCAGCAACGAAATTCATGGCAGCTGCTAACACTGAGTAGAGGCTACTAATACTTCTGTATCAAGGACTGGTCCTTGCCCCCATCGAGTATGCCATAGCCATCTTCAGTGTCAGCCCTGCACAGACCAAGAAACTTGAAAAGGTCCAAAATGAGGCCATGTGCATTATCTTCGGATGTACAAGACAGATTTCATGTGTAGCGATGAGATACCTTCTTGATCTCTCCACCATAAATCATAGGATCAAGATCGGGAGGGTGCATGTATACCTCAAGATAAGTGCAGACAAGGAACACTCATTGGACCAAGAGCTCCTTAAAGAAAAGGGTAGCTATCATGGATGGGTCATGCAGATTTATCAAGCAAGTCTGTGAACTTAACAGCATCAATCCTGGCAAGGAATGGGTATCTGTGCCTCCAGCACTCAAGTGCATCTTCTCTTGCATTATCAGGTTTGACAAGAGGTGAAGGGAGCACAATCCACTTGCTGTGAATGCAGAGGTCAACGCCTTTATCAGTGAAATTTCCAATGAGGCAGATGTTGTTATTTACACAGATGGATCCATTGTATGACAACAAATGAGTGCATGGGCATTCACAGCACACTCAGTGGGCAGAACAATCCAGGAAGCCAGTGATGACCACAGGCAGCATGACAATGGAGGTGATGGCAGTGATGAAAGGGGATTGTGAGAAATGAAAGAGATGACGACTGGTAAAACTGGTTCTAGCAATAAAACGAATGAACCTACTTTATTTTCAAAGGGTTAAGAATTGGGCACGTAGGCCCGTCTAACATTCTGCCTTCATCATGCAGCTTTCACTCAGTCACAGTCATTCAGCATTTGTTAATGAGCATAATAATCACAAAGATAAAATTAAATAATTATCTGTACATAAATAAATAATAAATGTGGTATAAAATACAGATAGATAGAGGTGTGTTATTCAGTTTTACAAAACAACAAAAGGAATGAGAAAATTGGGCAGAAAAACAAATGGCAAAAAAAACTAAGCAAGTAAGAAAGAACATATAAATGAAGAACATACATCCAATATTTCAGCATGAGCCCTTTTCAAGGATTACACACAAGAACAACACAATATATAAAACACAGAAAATAGCTGAAAAACTTTGCTTTTTCAATCCTCTTGGTACAAACAAATCATGCATACCTTTGCAATCAATCATGCATTCCTTTGCAATCAAACTTGACTCCCATGCACTCCTCTGATGTCATACAATGGACCTATCTATGTAAATAACAACAGTGACAAAAGCATTTGAGTGGGTAGAGTCACAGGACTACGCCCATGTCTGCATATTAAGTGATTCAATAAGTGTGACACAGAAGGTCGATGCAGGTTCTGTAGGTAGACAGTGGCTTGAGTCATTACATAAATCAACCATTTGTTGTTCAGGTTAGCCAGGTTTCCTTCCCGAAATCCACACTGTCAGTTCTGGAGGGCTTCACCTGCACTTCGTCCAATGTTATTTATGCTATTATGTGCAGCCACTGTGATATGAAATATACAGGGGAGACCAGTTTACACTTAAGAGATCATTTTCATCAACACCTTAACTACATATTTCAGAAGGCACAGACAGCAGTGCCAAAACACTTCTGCCAAATAAACCACCAAGGAAAATGGTACATTTCTGTTACTGCAACCCGCTCCCTGTTCTTCTGATGAATGTTCCCGTAAGGATTAAAAACAGCACCTTATTTTCCAGGCTGCCTGTCTCATTCAGCTGGAATTAACAGCAAATTCAGCTTTCTTTGAACTTCTTTAGATTTCCACCTACTTTCTGTTAACTATACTGCACTTTCTTTCTTCTTTCAGCTCCACTCATTCTGCTGCAGTTTTAACTTTATCCCCTCCTTCTGTAGCAGCCTCCAGGTGTTTATAGCTTTCTTGCTTCTTTCTACTCTCCGACCCCAACTGTTCTCTTGCTTTCCATCCACTCCAGCTAACGTTTCTGATTGGCTGAAGTTCTGAAGTTGTTATCCTATGTCATTCACTTCATTCTCACCCTACAGTTCTGTTTACCTGCTCATTTTTCAAAGCAGGAGGAGACCAAAAAGCTATGTTTAGTTGGTTTTTTTTAATGTGCTGCTTTGTCACTGTATGTAATCCTTGAAAAAGGCTCATGCTGAGATACTGGATGTTGTATGTTCTTAATTTATTCGTTATTATCTTACTTCCTTATTCTCTGCCATTTGTGTTTCTGCTTAACTCCCTCATTTCCTTTGTCTTTTTGTAAAACTGAACCATACACCTCTATCTACCCTTCCCATGATAAGCATATCTGCCTCTTTTAGTAGTGCCTTGCCTTTTAATTTCTTCTTTTTTTTGTTGTCTGTTTTAAATATGAGATTCCTCTATGCACTCTACTAGTGTAGAAGGTCATCCAGCTATTTGTGTCCACTTTTACATTATTTTGTTAGCAAAAGATAACTGATTTACCTTGTCTTTAGCTCTTGAGACAGAAGATCCAAAAATTCAATAATCTTCACTGAAAAAAAGAGAAAATTTAAAAAAAATTGTTTTTAAATAATATCCAAGAGTTGAAATTATTGACAGAAATATATAAGGTGTAATCAGAAATTTCCTGACTGGTCCTTCAAATAAGTAAAAACTCATCATAGCCCCTACTTGACACCATCACTCTTGAATTAGTTTCTTTGCACAAGGATACACCAGTCCTGGTACCTGCTCCATTGCAAGAATGCTTACTGGAAGTCAATTTCAACAAAATTGTTAAGCACCACCTGTCCTAAATATTGTCAAAATGACACCCTTTCAATTTCATTTTCAATTTTGGAAACAGAAAAAAGTCACAGGAGGCCAAATCTAGCAAATAAGGAGGGTGTGGGGATGATACCCATGTTATTCTTGGCTAAAAATTAATGGGTGTTAAGTGCAATGTGAGCTGGGACATTATCATGGTGAAGTAGCCAACCACAGGCTGAGGCTTTCCAAATTTTCACACAGCTACCACAAAATATTACAGAAGTTGGAATTCACAGTCTGGCCAGTGCCAGTAGAGACAAATTTTTGGTGCACAATTACCTTGATGTCACAGAAAATTATCACTATGCTCTTGTCACTGTTTTTCAACTTTTCACTTTTTTTTGTGACCCTGGACACTTCCACTGGGACAAATGCTGCCTGGGTACTACATCATAACCATAACCCCAGCTCTCATCATCAGTTAAGCTGCCTTGTTTAGGCTCATAACTGATAATGAGAGCTGGGGTTATGGTTATGATCTTTTAACAAAGCAGCATTTGTCCCAGTGAAAAAAGTTTCATCCTGTGGGGCAAGCTATTGGAGCTCAATAAGATGTTGACACTTTGCTGAATTTAGTCAGCTGTGAGGGTCCTGGGAAGACATTTGGATGTGATGCAGTGCATGCCCAGTTCTTCTATGAGAATCTTCTGACATGTTCCAAAACCAACTTCTACCACCCCAAAAACTCTCAAATAGTCAAACACTGATTCTTACAGATAAGCTGTTGAATCTCTGTGACCTTTTGAAGAGCTGTGGAGGTCAAGGATCCCTGTGTGTGATCATCATCTGTGTTCACTGGCCTTGAACTGTCCATGTATTTTACAATGTATTTTTGTTTATGTATATGTCTGCGTGTGTATGTGTGCGTGAGTGCTATTTTATTGGTTAATTACTTCTTCTCTTTTACTTTGAATGTAGTAGTTAATTCTTACACTCTTTTGATATGTTTTTTTTTAATTTAATTTGTATATTTGTACTAAACCAAATGTGTGGGAAGAATGAAAGATGGAGTGATGAAGGGCAGAATGTAAGACGGGCCTGCGTGCCAATTCTTTACCCTTTAAAAATAAAGATTATTCATTCAAAGATTATTCATTCATTCATGTCACACTAGTGTCAAACCAAGAGATTTCTCACCAAACACTTGTTGAATCTTTGTCAGGCTTTCTGCTTAAATTTTTCCAAGATCTGCAAAAAATCTGATGCAAACTTACTGCTCTATTTTTTTTTACATTCATCTTGAAAATTGCCAGATGACAAGAGCGTGACATCAAACAAATGAATGTCACTATTCTCTATGCAAGTCCAGCTCTGAGTCACTTGCACACTAATTCACACCACATGCTGGTACTGCCACATGGTGTGCCAACATGTTTAGGAATTGCTGTCTCAGTCTGGAAATTTTCTGATTACATCTTGTAATAGAACAACAATACCTGCCAAGAATAAAAAAGGCAATAAAGGAACCTGTGACAGAAACTCAATAACCAAATTTAAAAGTATCCTAGCTTGCAGTGAAATATAAAAGAAGGACAAAAGGGAACTCAGAGCCTAAACTGGCTTTTAACATTCAAAAAAACTTTAAAGAATTTGGACATTAATTAAGATGGACTTTTGATAAAGGGAATTCTAAGAAAAATACTACAAATGTATTCATACAGAACACACATCCTGAGCTTAAGTGAAAGAAAGTTTGAGCAACTTTGGAGAAAGTGAACTTCTGACAGAAGGATTAGTGTCTTATACAGAAACAATCACAGACCAACTTTTGAAAGACACTGAAAAATGTACCTCGTGTGGTTATGGGGTTTGAGTGTCATCACTGACTCTGAGAGCTATGCGGGCAGTTGCATATCTACTAGAAAAGTCTGTCAAACCTGGAAGTTCAAACTATAAGTAGCAAACAAAGAGCTCCTCCATGTTACAGATTATGTTCTACCTAACACCTTGTTATGTGAATATAAGTTTTGGAAACACTGACTCATTTGAGACGGACAGGTCAAGATGAACAGTATGCAACACATTAAAGTTATCATACCAAGGATGGGTGCAAAACA
Organism: Achatina immaculata; assembly: GCA_009760885.1. Taxonomy (NCBI): domain Eukaryota; kingdom Metazoa; phylum Mollusca; class Gastropoda; order Stylommatophora; family Achatinidae; genus Lissachatina; species Lissachatina immaculata. Next base: position 29,387,140 of record CM019707.1, on the reverse strand, counting down.
TCAGATGTGAACAGAATTTGTTACTGCCCTGTAAGACATCAGAAAATGTACTGGGGAAGCAACTGCCTGCAAGAACATGGATGGATGAATACTAGAAACAGTCTCCTGAAATTAAAAGCAATAAGCTCAAAAATAAAATGAACTAGACTGACTGCTACCCATCAGTGAATAACTGAAAAAGAAACAAAAAATAAAATTTTACTGCAGCAAACTTCTCAACCATTTTACTGTAGGAAACAGCTAATTTCTAAATTGGTCCATTTTCTCAAGCTGATTAAAATATGTGCCTCAGAGATATTTTCCAGACAGTTACCATAAAACACAAACAATTATCAGATATGGATTTCTATGACTACTGGATTCTACCATAAGGAGAAGAAAATAACCATATTCTGGAATGCCATCAATTTATTTTCACAAGTTCATAGCAAAAATGAACACAAAGATCAAAAGTGATTAGTTGCTTTACATTTAACTGATTCAGAAAAAGCTGTGAGATGCTACTGCAAATGGCAGCAACTCTCATGAGTTCAGAAAAACAGAGGTACTACCTTCATCTGCTACTGACATCATAAGGCATATGCATTCAAGATGCAGTGACTCATGCCAGAAGCTATGCATGTCCAGATCTTTTCAAAACATTCACATGTAATTCATGTTGGCATGAAATCCAAGAAAACTTGCTACTAAGTCAGTGATGTGTGCACTGTCATGAACTGTCACAGTATTTAAGTGTAAATGTGCAAAACTGATCAATGTCATTACATAATCACATATTTGCGAAGCAATTCAATATGTATTCTACTGAATACTAGAAATGACACTTTTCTAAAGTACACTTCTTACCGAAGAAAATATGGCCTGCTGACCTCACCAGGGTAAACAGCACAGAACTGCCTAATTTACAATCTGATCCTATACTGTTTTGAGACTTACTAATAACATGCTCTACAGTCTGTCTGAGAACATGAACAAAAATGATCTGTGCATGTTTGGTGGAAAATGCTCAAAAAGCAATCTTGCAACCTGGTTCAAGAAACACAAAATGGAGAATATGGCTTTCCCATATACAGAAAACCAAAACCAAAGACAGTGGCTTCACCGTCAAGATCAAATAATGCATAGATGCATCTTACCAGGATATTAAAGTAGACAACTGATAGGTGCTTCCTAGCAATTCTGTTTGCTGAAAATGTTCCAAGCTCATATAAATGTGTAGCTTAATTCAATCAAGTACAGCAAGTTCTCTCTTAATGTCTCTGATAGGTTCTTGGAAACTGCCACTTTATGTGAAATAAAGACCCCAAATGTTTCTTATATTAGACACTGAAATAAATGCAGGCTATATATACATTTAAGAAAGATTAATAAAAACAAGTATAATTATTTACACAATTTTTCTGAATCAGTGAATGACAGTGGTTGTAGTGATAAGGAGGCTTAATGCAGTAATTGTGTTAAATGGCAATTACTGATAAAAAATGACAAAAACTGAAACTTTTGGAGGTTGTTGACTACTGTAACCAGTTTATATTATAAAAAAAAAAATCTAGTTAAAAAGCAATCAGTGAAATAGATTGGAGGATAATCAAGCCACTAGGATGATCATGTTTCATTTGCATGGAAGAGAATCAGTCAATTTGTACTCTGGTTCAATATGTGAGCATTTTGTAAAGATTTAATCATGCTGCAAAAAAAAAGACAAGAAAAGTAAGTACACACAAACATTTACTTTCTGCGGATGTTTGACACATGTGCTGTGCCACTATGACAACCAGTTACCAGTCAATCTTCAAAGTCGTTTTAACCAAAATGGTTCCATTGCTGACCGCCTTAGAAGCAGCAGACCATGAGTTACCACCCTTGCACAAGACCACTACATCCACCTCATGCACCTTCGTAACAGGTTTCTCCAGGCAACATTCCAGGTTTAAGACGTGTGTTGGGCAGGACAGTGCGGAACAGACTCCGAGAGGTAAATCTCTTACCTCATAGGCCTGCAGTTAGACCAGTACTGACAGTCCGCCACAGAAAACCCACTTGATCTGGGCCAGGCACCAAGTGGCATGGCCCTATCATCACTGAAGACAGATCCTATTCACTGATGAGTCCAGATTCTGTCTGCAAGGCCACGATGGGCATGCTTTAGTGTACAGGTGAAGAAGAGAATGCTTTGTGAATAACTGTGTGCTTGAGGTGGATAGGAAGAGAGGAGGCAGTGTAATTGTTTGGGGAGGAATTTCCTATGCTGGCCAAACAAACTTCCTCAATGGCAACCTTACAGGTTTACGATATAGGGACGAAATTATTACACGACACGTAATGCCTTTTCTGGATGCTAATGGACAAGCCGTGATACTGCAGCAAGATAACGCTCGTCCACATGTTGCACATGTGGTCAGGAACCACTTTCAACAGCATCTGATTACTGTCTTGCCATGGCCAGCAGTTTCACTGGACGTGTCACCTATTGAGCACATTTGGGATGAACTGGACTGCAGGTTGCAAAGATGACACAATCGTCCTGGATACTGCCAAAAATTAGCCCAAGCATTGCAAGAAGAATGGAACAACATGCCTCAACAATTGATACAGTGTGTCATTGGTTTGATGAGAAGGCAATGTCAAGCAGTGATAACTGCCTGAAGAGGACACACGCAATATTTAAACCCCGATTTTCTTTTCTTTGGGTGGTGAGCCACATTATGTGAGTTTTTTTTTCACTTTTTTGTGACATGTGACTGCCTGAACGTTATCATTTTATCTGTTATTGGATAATCAAAACATAATGTGTGCCAAATTTTATTTCAATCATTATCTGAGCACATTCATGGTGCTTTTTAAAGCATTTCACACTTACTTTTTTCCATGAGTATATATTGAACCTATCTTGTTATATGGAAGTGAATCATGGACAACAGGCAGGTCTGCACAAAAGTCATTGGAAGCAGCAGAAATGTGGTTTATTAGAATGTTATGAATTCCCTGGACAGCAAAAATAACTAATGAAGAATGTTTGAGAAGAGCTGGAGATACACAAAAAATCTTGTCAAAAAAATAAGAGAGAGACAATGTACTTTCATAGGACATGCAATGAGAAGAGAGGGCAATGAAAATATTATAACAACAGAAAAAATAGAGAGAAGAGGAGCCAGGGGAAGACCAAGAGAAATACTGGACAGTATGACGAGATGGTGTGTGTGGAAATCACCAACTAATCTAATAGCCTGCACGAAGGATCGTGTAGTCTGGAGAAGCATAACGGTCAATGCCAGGCGGCACGGTACCTGATGATGATTGTTGTTTTCAAAAACTGACAGGACAGGAAATTAAACTTTGATTTTCTCTTTTAAATTTCACTCTCTCAAGAAAAACCTGACTGAAAAGAGAATGTTATGTAGGTGGTAAATACTGATGACTATCTTGTGATGTGTTTTTTAAGCAACAGTATCTCACTGGAAAACTTTCACCTGTGCAATAAAATATGATCATACACTAACCTGGTGATTCAATGATAGTTCCTTTGTTGGCCCGATGAGAATAAGTATCAAACCCAACCAATCTGGCCAGTTTGTATCTTGCAGTGAGAAGCATTTGAAGTATCTCAGCTTGATGAGGATCATGTGACAGGAAGACTCTATAAGCTGCTTCACGAACCTGGGAAAAAAAACCCATAGTATATATTTGTAAAGTTAACAAAGAATACCAGATAAAAGACTGCTTTTACAAGCCTGGAGTGCTGTGCTTTATTTCTCCACTCCTACACTACATTAGTCTTTTACAACTTATTTGTGCACCTTCTCTATTCTCATATTTTTCAGTAAACATTTCTTTTCTCTTTTTTGCATCCATTTTGCACATGCTAATATATGTAGTTTTTAAAGCAACTTGTACTTTATATTGCATTTCAATTATAATTCATACTGATAATTTATTAATGACTCACGATCGTTTATATAGACTAAAGAGTTAGGTAATGGTTTGTTCTCAAAAAACAATTATGGTAGTCAGATCTGGCACAGCCACCATCAAGTCATTAAATCAAATGCCACAGGCCATGATTAGAATGTTTAAGAATGTTTATTTCTATCAGTTTATTTCATATAATGACAAAATGAACATGTGTGGTGTTTAATTAATAAGGATATACTTCAAAAACAAAAGAGAAAAAGAATCATTTCTAAACTGTTTAACTTAGGATGCAGCACAGCATAGTGTTCCATTCTGTTTAATTCAGCATAGCACAGTGTTCAATTCTGTTTAACTTAGGATGTAGCATAGCATAGTGTTCAATTAGCCTTTTATATCACTGTTTTGTTTTCATATGGTACATGAATTTAATTTTTTTAAATTAATAACATAACATTAAATACAAATTTAACAATGTAAAGGGTGCTTCAGTGAAGCAGCTTAGCTTGATGGGAGACATTATGCCTGGGGACACCAAACTGACAGTAAGGTTCTTCGGCATTCAAGGAAGGTTGGTCATGCTAAATCTGAAACCCTGTTGCCCTGGTGAAGTCTACCATCTTCTCCAGGCTTGAGTGTGAGCCCCATAGCAGCTTTTCTTTCAGTTCTTCCTCAGAGCTAGATCTGACCACAGAAGCTTGAGTGAGTTGGACATGTTTGCAGGATATCTTCTGGTGTCTAGAAACCAAAGCTATAGGAACACTCATTTGTGCGTGTACAATAACCTAATGTGCCTGCATTAAAAAATTGGAAAAATCTGCTTTTTGAAATTCAAGGAAAGTTCAGAAAACATCCTGCAGAAATGGTATCAATAATCTAGCACTGTGAGACTGGGTGGATGGTATGCAAAGTATAATACAGTAAAGTATAATAACAGACAAATTTCAAACATTGTTAAAAGACACTGTGCACAATCAAACAAGGTAGTCCGTGTGTGATTGTGTGTGTGTGTGTTTGTTTGTTTTCATCAATTTGAACATTACTGTAGGATATATCCTTCAACGTGAACATTATACAGTACTATACCCCATCAAGAGACAAATCATACGAGAAAACATATATTTTACAACTTTGATCAACTTTTAAAAATTTTTTATCTAACCTTCAGAATAAATCTGTGTTCTCAGATAATCTGCATAAAAATTATCATAATCTGAGATCATACTACATTAGCATGATCAGTAAGTTGGGGATGTAATAAATGAAAATTATCATTGCTCTTTTGAGCAAAAGTTGATGTTTGAGGATATGTTCATTCTGACACTTTAATTGTCTAGCCTATTTGATACCACCTCCTTCAATAAAAGATATCAGTTTTTCCATTTTCTATTTTGAATTAAAATTTCCTATTTAATTTCTAACATCACACTTTCATGTGCCAAAGGTCATGGAAAATACAGGCATAACACCATATCCCCAATAAGCCTTAATGGCATGGAAACGGGAATTCCCCTCCCTTTTTTTCTCTAGGTTTTCTTTTTATCTCAACTGAGTAGACCTTGGAAGTAGGTAAAAAAAAAAAAAACTAATTTTTTTCCTATTTGAAACTAAAAATGACTTTTTAGGCAAAACTTTCTTGAAAAGAACATAAAAGCTGTCATTTAGTTTGGTACAAAATAAAAAAAAAACATTTAAAAAACGAACTGATATGAACAAATGAGAACTGTGGCTTATCTTAAGCTTACTGTATACTCTTCTGTACACACAAGAACAAAATCTTGAACACAGAAATAATTTCAAAACAATGTCAAATGAAATATGACATGAGAAATTGATTCTTGCTCACTACAGAAAGACTCCCCCTCCCAAACATTTAAATATAAAAAGACTAACCATGCTGCTGTAATGGTCTGAGAACAACCCAGTTATCAAAATGTTGTCATCATCAGCACCAAATCTGAATAAAAAGGATGTAAATTAGCATGAATATCAACTTAAGCAATATCTATGTTTTCTTATGAATATCCTTGTTTGCACATAATGCTCTCACAGTAGCATATACCTGAGTGGTTTGTGTACAAATGATTGGTTTGACTTTTGGGCAGATATTCTCATTTTCAAATGCACAAATGCATAGTACAGATGTCTGGCATTTAGTTTTTCTCTAGCCAGGTTGATTGAAGTTCATTTAATCCAGGTCAAAATCCACTATAACAATTTTTTTTGCAATTCCCACATTTGTAGCATAAAATATGCCACTGTATGCAAAAAATGTAAGATGACTTACATTGGAAAGACCAGTCTCAGACTCAGTGACCAGATGCAGAAACATTTTTATGACATCTCTCAGAATGCTTCTAAGCCAGTCTCTAAACTTTCAAAGGCCCTAATTATAAAGGCAAGTCTGATGTCCTACTAACAGCCATTAAACACTGTCACTCTGATCACAGAAGCCACTTGACACTTGAAAACTATTACATACTGGAGTATGTTACTCTGGAACCACAGGGACTAGACTCAAAATTCAGCTATAGCTAACTTTTCCTTTCTCCACAATCATATTCCCTCCCTTCTAAATTATCATCAACTCTCTCCTCATCTGCAACTGATATTCTAGGACCTTCACTGCACTATATAACATAAATTCTTCACCTTCAGTTACATTCATCTTTTCAAGCCACCTTTTTCTTGGCTTTACAACCACCATATCCCTCTCTCCTTTTCACTTTCTCCACCCACTCTTTACTACAGATCAGTCAGATTGGTATTACACCCTACAAGTCTTCATATAAACATTCACAATACTTCCCACATACACTCTTAGATACAGCTTTGTACAAGTCACAGCCAAGTGATTCCTTTTTGTTTTCCATTCTTATTTGTTATATATTGTACATGTTAATCTATTCTTTCTGTATGATTTATAAGTAAATGAATCTTTATAACTATATTAATTAATTAAGTATTAATTAATAAAGCCACCCCTACTTTTTGTTTTAAATAGTCCAAAAATTTGTTAACATAGCTTTACTACAGTGGCTAAGTGTATATTTATATATTTGGTTTTTCAGTTATATTTACTGGATATTTATGCTTATGCCCAAAAGCTATTCATTTGGTATATTTATTATATATGATATTGTCACTGTGTCTTGCTGTTTAGTTCTAATCATCTTTTACTGCTCTCTTTGACAACCTTGTTCAGTAGATTCTCTTTTGATCTGTCAATTTTCCTTGAAGCACTCTATCCTTTGATTAGAGTCTGCCTTTCTTGAACCACTTTATCCTTCACTTTCTTGAGCCACCCTCCTTATTTTCAGCTGTCAGCATACTATCATCTGCATTATGTTATGTGCCACACTAAAAAAACATTGGCAACTATGCTTCTCCATGTTGTGTGAGACTTGGTGTTTCTGATCAGCTGAAACGTTTTTTGGTTGTTTTTTTTTAGGCCATTAGAATAGTTTTCTCTTGGCCTCCCTCCCCTTTTTCAGGCCATTAGAATAGTTTCCTCTTGGCCTCCCTCCCCCTTTTCAGGTTATTAGAATAGTTTTCTCTTGGCCTCCCTCCCCTTTTTCAGGCTATTAGAATAGTTTTCTCTTGGCCTCCCTCCCCTTTTTCTCTTGAATTTTCCAGCCATTACCAAGTTCTCTAATTTCTGTCTTCTCATGGCATGTCCAAGAAATTCTGGGGTTTTTATTTTCTTAAAATTTTAACTAGTCTTCTCTAAAATTTGTTTTTCTGGATGTTCAGGTTATATGATGTATCTTTCTCCAAAACCACATTTCTGTTGCATTCAAATTCTTCATCATCTGTTTATTAACTGTCCAAGTGATTCATACAACAATATTGGCCCTAAATAGCACTGTAATACTTTTTTTTTTTTACTAAATTTTATAACATCCTATTATTTACCAGTACAGTAATTACTTAATGTACACAACACATTCCACAACCCTTTATGAAAGTCAGTTTTTACATATGTAGTATCACTCACTCTCACACACACATGCACACATAGAGATAGAGAGAGAGAAAGCAAGAGGTCCACCTTCATATTCTACTTCCATCCTGTCTTGTCTATTCCCCCTTCCTCCAATACCAGCATTGTGAAGAAAAATATATCCTGAGAGGGCTCTGCAAATCTGCTTCATATAATGGGATAGCAAAGCTTTCGGTAATTTTACTTTCATATCATTCACAAATTTGCTTACAAAATGATGGAACATGTGCAAATCAGCTCTTTTTTCTTCCACCATCATTAAACCTCACATTTAGTTTCCTCTAGATCAGTGTTTTCCAACCTTTTTTTGGATCATGCTCCACTTCAACACCTCAAAGATTTATACTCTCTCACCCCCACCCCCCCAATGTAGCATAACAGTCAAACAATTTCTGAAAAAGTATAATAAAAATATATTCTAACTGCCCCCTCAAATACGTCCCACACTGGGAAACACTCATCATCATCATCATGTGCCGTGCCGACTGGCGTTGGCTATTATGCTTCTCCAGAGTACATGATCCTTCATGCAGGCCATCAGTTCAGTTAGTGATCTCTTCTCACACCATCCCGTCAGACTGTCCAGTATCATTTCTCTTGGTCTTCCTCTTGATCTTCTTCCTTCTATTTTTCCTGTTGTTATATTTTCAATGCCCCCTCTTCTCATTGCATGTCCTATGAAAGTACATTGTCTCTCTCTTATCTTTTTGACAAGGTTTTTTGTCTCTCCAGCTCTTCTCATACATTCTTCATTAGTTATTTTTGCTGTCCAGGGGATTCACAACATTCTTCTAATAAACCACATTTCTGCTGCTTCCAATGATTTTTGTGCAGACTTGCCTATTGTCCATGATTCACTTCCATATAACAAGATAAGTTCAATATAGTATTTTAGGACTCGTTTTCTAACATTCATTGATAAAGATGTGTTAGCTAATATGTTTCTCATTCTCTGAAATACAGTCTTCGCTTGGCCTATTCTGTTCCTAATTTCTGTTCTGCATTTCCCATCTGAAGTTATTACTGCTCCAAGGTATTTGAATTTCTGCACCTGCTTTAGAATATTTCCGTTTAATTTAATACTGCATGCTGGTGGACTCTGTTTCTTAGATATAACCATAGTCTCTGTCTTTTTGATGTTCAAAGTAAGGCCTTTCTGTTCACTTTCTTTGGCGACTTTATCCAAGAGATTTTGCAGGTCTCGTTGGTTCTCAGCTATCAGTACTGTGTCGTCAGCATACCGAAGGTTGTTAATATTGTATTCTCCAGTTTTTATGCCTGGTTCTGTGATGATTGTTCTTAGAATATTCTCGCTATACAGAGACAAAAAGGTCTGGAGATAGTACACATCCTTGTCGCACCCCTTGTTTTATAGGTTGATATTTTCCAATTCTATTTTCAACTCGAACTGCTGCTTCTTGCTGCCAGTGAGGTTGTTTTACAATCCTCAGGTCTTTGCTGTCTATATTGACGTCTTCAAGCATTTTAATAATTTCATTATGTTTCACCTTGTCAAATGCCTTGGTGTAATCAATGAAGCATAAGTAGAGATCTTTCTGTACTTCTAAAGCTCTTTCTGTTAGTGTTCGTAAAGCATAAATGGCATTGTGTGTTCCCTTTCCTTCAACAAATCCAAACTGTTCATCTGCTATTTCCATTTTTATCTTTTTCCTTGTTCTTCTCATAATTATTCTCAGAAGTAGCTTCGTTATGTGACATGAGAGGCTGATAGGCCGGTGGTCGTCACATTCCTTTGCACCTGTTTCTTTGGTAGTGCTATAAACGTGGATTTAATCAAGTCATTAGAAATATAATCACTGTTGTAAATGTCATTCAGTAACTTGGTTATTATTTTTATTCCTGTCTCCTCTAGTGCCTCTATTTCTTCTATTGTTATATTATCAGGCCCAGTCGCTTTTTCTTTTTTCATGTGTTTGATGGCATCTATGATTTCATCTTCAAGTATTGGTGGTCCCTCACAGTTTTCAGTATCTGGTGTTAATTCTGGTCTTTCTCCTCCATATAGCTCACCGATATACTCTGTCCACCTGTCCACAATGTCTTCTTTTCCCATTAACATTTTACCTTCTTTCGATTTCAGGCATCCTGTGGTATATTTTGTTTTCCTGCCTGTGAGTTCATTAATTCGTTTGTGCATGTTTTTGCTGTCTTTAATATGAGAGTCCTCTATCTGTCTGCACTGCTCATTTAACCACACTTCTTTTGCTTCTCTGCATTTGCGTCTTATTTCTTTATTTATCTTGCTATATTTTTCCTCGTTATTTTTACTCCTCCTCCTCTTGTTCATCAGTCCTAAGATGTCGTCTGTCATCCATTTATTTTTAGGGGCTTCTTTTTTTGGTGGTATCATCTCCTTAACAGTTTGGTGGATAGAATCTCTTAACATTTCCCATTGTTCATCTATACTATTTATCTTTGCTATTGCATTGTATCTATTTGTTATAACAACTTTGTATTGTTCTCGCAGTTCTTGGTCATTTTTAAGAAGTGGGAAACACTGCTCTAGATATATACCATGCAAATAATTAGTGTATAACTATATGGTTGGGACATGTGCTCCGAATGACTGACAACTCACTACCAAAAATAGCACTAAGATGGACACCACAGGGGAATAGAAGTAAGGGTAGACCAAAAGAGACATGAAAAACAACAGAAAGAATGTTGAGCAATAGAGGGCTCACCTGGGCAAGAGCAGAAAAAAAGGTAAAGGACAGATTTTTGTGGAAAACCCTTGCGGAAGCCCCATGTACCCTGGGCACTTAAAGTTCAGAGAGAGATATATATATAACTATACACAAAACCATGGAAACAGTAGGAACAGGTTTATTAATCAGTGGACACAAAAGTTGTGACATTTATAAAATTTGTTATCACAGCTTTCCTGTAGTGGTTTCATGTACAGTTATATACTTATACACTAATTATTCATATGTTACTAAATTATTTTCACTGCAACATTTTCATACGTCTTAATTCTTATTTGATCTTCCAATACGTCTCTCCTGGCATTTTCGCCATATCTGCTCACCATATCTAAAGTATCCTAGTCATAGCTTACTTACCTACTGTCACCTTCAGTATTCTTCTTTCTTCCTGCCTTCACACTTTAACATGCCATTAGCTAAGGAATATTTTATTCCCTTTTTTCATATTTTTTACTTAGCACTTATGTGAATTTATACTTTATCATCTATCTCTATTTCTTTGTCCTGTGTGTTTTTGTATGATTAACGCTCACGCTGAAATGTCACAACTGTGTGCTTGTTAATTCATAAAGCTGTTCCTACTTTTTCTCTAGTTTATACATTTTGCCCAATTACCATGTTCTACTGTAACACCTGAACTGGGAATTTACTTTCTTATCAGACTTAAAATGACAATTCTCAGTTTATAGATAACAGCCTCATCTAAAGTTTCATTCTGGACTGTACTGCAGTTTGTAAAATGTTCTTTCTATTATTCTAACCAGTCTTGTAAGATGTATCTGCTAGCTGCAATCAAAGTGCTAACATAGTCAGCCTAACAAGTATCTCAGCTTTCTGAAGCATGCTCATTTGGCTTTACTTTGATTTCACCTTTGCACAAATTTCTAATGTTTTGCATTGGCGGTTTCTCCAAACTTTATGTTTGTTAAAAATTTCTTACATAAGTACAGATTTACATACAAGGTCCGACAATTAAGTAATGAGACTGATTTTATTATGGCCAAGAGAAAAATGCCATCTATGAAGCAAAGCATGGAATCCAAAGAGGTAACTTTTCATCACTGCCAGATAACAGATGACAAACAAGCCACCATTTTGTTGACCTTGTTAGAGGTGCACTGTCACGTAATTGGCATGGAGCAAAAAGGCTAACATTAAATTCTGTTTAAAACTCAGAAAAAATGCCATTGACACAGTTGATAACAGTGTTGCAGTACTGAATGTGTTTGTTTCTTTGGCTTCAAATTTCTAGCTTCCTTCATTCATGTCTGACTATGTGGATTATCACAATATGATGTACCCTTCAAGTAATACCAATCTTCCATGTTTGCTTTGATTGGTTGAATCCTACCAAGAGAAACTTTTGGGAGTGCTAAGGATATGGTCTCAGAGGCAAGGGAGCAGCAGCCAAAAAAAAACTGGGGAACCACTGCTTTAAATTATATAAAATGCTTCAAATGATTCATGACAGTAAACAACTCAAGAGCATTTTAATTTGTTTATGCCTTATAGATAGCCTTTTAGATATGTACTAAGCAGAATATGATGGAAGGTATGCAGCATCATTAAAGTATGTTTTGATTTCTTAGTGCCATAATAATGGCACCTTTTTTCCCTAATATGACAGCTATAAAGAGGAAGTGATGGTTAAGCTGTAAATGTCTTTTTTTCTTTTCCTCTGTTATCAGTATATTACACTTATTCTATGTAACTCTAAATACCCTACAAGGCAGATCTGTATCTTACTGTCTAGATGTGCCCAGAAACTGACAACTACAATTAAAAGGTTGGGGAATGTGACAGATAATGGGGATGGCGACTGCAGTAAAACTGGTTCAAATAATAAAGGTAGATAGAGGTGTATGGTGTAGTTTTACAAAGCAGCAGAGGGAGTGAGTAAAGTGAGAAAAAACGAATAGAAAGTATGAGAATGTATAAATGAAAAACATACAACATCAGATATTTCGTCATGAGCCTTTTCCAAAGGATTACATACATAAACGAGACAAAAAACATATAACTAAACAAAAAACTTATCTTAATATGGCCTCCTCTAGAAGTAGGAAACGGAGAAATGCACGTCCACTAGACGAGGCATAGAGACCATGCGGGGCCACACAAAGGATAACCTGATAGAGCCAGTTGTAAAGAAGAGGTAGAGAGAGAGGAAAACAGGTGGTTGAAATGGGGAGGGGGGAGGGAGGGAGGGCAATAGAAACATGATAGCTGCTAGAGGAGAAGGTGTGGGGGGGGGGGGGAGAGAAGAGATAATGAATGAAAAACATAAACACCTGCAGGGAGAAAATCTGAAACTGGTGAATAGGACAAGACCCGAAAAACACCTATAAGTCGCCAGAGAAGAAGAGAAGGTGCCAATAGGAAGGGAGAGCTAGGAGAAAGAAAGTAGAGTAAAAAAAAAAAAAAAGGCAAGGTTGGTGGAAAACTAAAGGAGTTAAAGAAAGCTGAAGACATTGTTAATTCCAGCTGGGTAGAGACAGCCAGCCTGGAAAATAAGGCGCTGTTCTAGGACCCTCCGAGACTGTACACCAGCAGAATAAGAGCGGGTCGCACAAACAGAAATGTCCTGTTTTCCCTTGTGGTTGCTAAGGCAAAAATGTTTAGCCACAGGTGTCCAGGCCCTCTTAGAAATATTGTTAAGATGTTGGCAAAAGCAAACTCCTAAGTATAAACCGGTCTCCCCTATGTACTTCATACCACAATGTTTGCACATAATAGCATAAATAACATTGCATGAAGTGCAGATGAAACCCTCCTGAACTGATAACGTGGACTTAGTGAAGGAGATCTGGCTAGCCTTGAGAACAAACAGGCAAATGTTGGATCTATGGCGTCCGCAACGTCTGGTACCATAAAACGTGTCATCTGTGGCAACTTCAAACTAAGACTTGTCCTGTCTGCAGGCTACCAAAGGGGGGGGGCCAAAAAGTTCACATGTATGTTTTTAACTGCCAGACTATGAGGGTGGTGTGTGAGTACCAGTGTAACTCTGGGCTGATGCAGTTCCAATATGATGAGGAAACATGTTCTGGATAGCCACATTGATGGAATAAATCTAGCATTTTATGGCCTTGATCCTGGAAATCCAAATCCTCAGTACGCAAACGTCGCAACCTAAGAAGCTGGGAAAAAGGAGTCCTTACACGATCTGGGATGGGAGGAAGAGTACAAGAGATAGCTGTGAGAGTCTGTAGGTTTATAGTGGACAGAAGTAGTAAGCCCGGTAGGGTCAATAGTAACAGCAACGTCAAGAAAGTTAGCAGAAGTAGTAAAGACATTGAAGGTGAAATAAATGACAGCATTGTACTCCTTAACAAAACTGATAAAGTTGTCATGAGCCTGATACACGTGAACTTTTTGGGGAACCCCCATTGGTGGCCTATAGATGGAACAAGAACATCAGGGACCTTTTAGTTCGAAGCCGCCTTAAGACAGATCTTCTTCTTCTTCATTCGCTTCTACCACCAAGACTGCACTGTGATCCTACTGAATTTACGCCTGCGGTCCTCGTTAGGTCCCGTGGTCTCCTATGTGGTTCCTGAAAGGACCACATGAGATCCCCGAGAGGACCACAAGAGATTCAGAGTATCACAGGGCTTTAGCCTGTATTCTTGGTGGGTCTCTGAAGCGGATTGCATGACACCGTGGTTTTCATTGCATCAGTTTAGTCTAGAGTCGGACTTTCTCACCGGAAGACATAGACATGTTTAGGATATCAGTGCATTCCTGCTGGGTGAGAGGTGGTAGCCCACCCAGGCCAGAGTTGGACTTTCTCACCGGAAAACCTCAACATGTTTTGAGATACCCGTGTATCACCGCCAGGTGAGAGGTGGTTGCCCATCCAGTCCAGAGTTGGACTTTCTCACCGGAAAACCTCAGCATGATCAGGATACGCAGACATCCCCACCAGGTGAGAGGTGGTTGCCTATCTAGACTGCCCTGGTCCAGTGTCTCCGACTTCAGCATTTTGCGGTCGTGGCCGCTACCCTTCCTTGTTGTGACCAGGATGTAGCTTTTGTCCAAGAGGAAGAATCCTCGACACTAATGACTTCCACTCCTGGGTTGAGCCGGTTTAGGCATATTATCCCAGTATGAGGATGTTTGGGACATGACCGACCTCTAGAGCAGAGGTACTGTGACATGCGCAGCCTTCAAGATTCACCCCTGGTGTGAGCCGGTTTAGGCATAATTCACCAGTATGGGTGTATATCAGGCGTGACCAACCTCTAGAGCGGAGGTGGCATGACATGTCTAGCCATCAAGTTTCACCCCTGGTGTGTGCCGGTTTAGGCATATTTCACCAGTGTAGGTGTATTCAGACATGGCCGGCCTCTAGAGCAGAGGCGCCGTAGTATGTGTAGTTCTCGCAGCGATACTACTGGACAACCGATTAAATGTCACTTTATCCTTTCCTTCACCTTTTCACATCGGCGCCGCACAGCAACCTTCATTTCTTTTCCGCATTTTCTTCCGTGACTGGGAGGAGCTTCACTCCATGCACGGCATTCGAAGAGTCTCGCCAGCAGTGTCCCAACCTCTGGGATAAGCCGGTTCATGCACTTCACCCAATATGACTGCACTCAGGATGTCGCCGACGCAGTGGTGTTGCGCGGCAACCTCATTTGCACCTTTCTTCATTGGCCGGGAGGAGCACCACTCCACGAACGGCAGCTGAAGAATCTCGCCAGCAGCGGTAGATGAGCTACCAAATTTGCCACTCATCTACCCTAAGTATCTGGTTTTCAGGCACCAGATATTCACCCTCGCCCCTTCTCCTGTCAGTTTAAACAGTTCTGCCACGGTATGGCCAGGAGCTGGACTTGACTGCCAGAGGCTGTTTGAGACGCACGCTGCTGGAGTGGAGATTGAATTCTCCACCCCACCTCCAGCAATAACAGTCCTTAGAACCTTTAAGACAGATGACACTTTTTATGGTACCAGACGTTGCAAACGCCGTAGATGCAACACTTGCCCGTTTGTTGTCAAGGCTAGCCAGATCTCCTTCACCAAGTCCACGTTATCAGTTCAGGAGGGTTTCACCTGCACTTCATGCAATGTTATTTATGCTATTATGTGCAAACATTGTGGTATGAAGTACATAGGGGAGACCGGTTTATACCAAGGAGATCGTTTTCGCCAACATCTTAACGATATTTCTAAGAGGGCCTGGACACCTGTGGCTAAACATTTCTGCCTTAGCAACCACAAGGGAAAACAGGACATTTCTGTTAGTGCAATCTGCTCTTATTCTGCTGATGTATGATCTTGGAGGGTCCTAGAACAGTGCCTTATTTTCCAGGCTGGCTGTCTCTACCCAGCTGGAATTAACAATGTCTTCAGCTTTCTTTAACTTCTTTAGTTTTTCACCCACCCCCTATTTTTTTACTCTACTTTCTTGTTTCTTTCTCCTAGCTCCCCCTCCCTATCGCCACCTTCTCTTCTTCTCTGGTGACCTATAGGTGTTTTTCGGGTCTTATCCTATTCACCAGTTTCAGATTTTCTCCATGCAGGTGTTTATGTTCTTCATTCATTATCTCTTCCCCCCCCCCCCCCCCCCCAACCCTAACCTTCTTCTCTAGCGGATATCGTGTTTCTATTGCCCTCCTTCCCCCCTCCCTTACAACCACCTATTTTCCTCTCTCTTCACTTCTTCTTTATGACTGGCTGTATTGGCTTATCCTTTGTGTGGGTGAACACGCATTTCTCTGTTTCCTACTTCTAGAGGAGGCCATATTAAGATAAGTTTTTCATTTAGTTATATGATTTTTTTGTCTCGTTTGTGTATGTAATCCTCGAAAAAGGTTAATGCCAAAATATCGGATGTTGTATGTTTTTCATTTATACGTTCTCATACTTTCTATTCGTTTTTTTCTCACTTGACTCACTCCCTCTGCCACTTTGTAAAACTACACCATACACCCCTATCTACCTTTACAATTAAAAAGCTACCACTGTCAAATGCACTAGTGGCATCTTTCCCTTCACTGATCTGACAAGACTGATAATCCATAACCACCACTTTCTGTTGTGTTTGAACTGTGAGCAAAGATGGAGCTTGACATTTCCAATGAGTGAATTCTATGCTTCATCAAAGAAAATAGCAAAATGAAATGCCCTGTACATCTTGAGCTAACTTTCTCATAACTCTTCCAATTGGCTCCAGAGTAAAGGCTAGAAAGTTTAGCAGAGTTGCAGGGAAGATGAACAGAAAAGAAATTCACCACCAAATGCTTTATTCTTCTGATGGTATCATCTGTCATATACAAGTAAACCTGACCAGACACACAGTTTACTGTCATCTACCACAAGTAATTCCGATCAGACACGCAGTTTACTGGCATATACGACAAGTACCTGTCCGAACACACAGTTTACTGGCACACACTACAAGTAAACCTGACAGGACACACAGTTTACTGTCATACACTACAAGGAAACCTGACCAGACACACAGTTTACTGTCATATACTACAATCAAACCTGACCAGACACACAGTTTACTGTCATATAGTACAAGTAAACCTGACCAGACCCACAACCAGACACACAGTTTACTGTCATATACTACAAGCAAACCTGACCAGACCCACAACCAGACACACAGTTTACTGTCATATACTACAAGCAAACCTGACCAGACCCACAACCAGGCACACAGTTTACTGTCATATACTACAAGCAAACTTGACCAGACCCACAACCAGGCACACAGTTTACTGTCATATACTACAAGAAAACCTGACCAGACCCACAACCAGGCACACAGTTTACTGTCATATACTACAAGTAAACCTGACGAGACACACAGCTGACTGTCATATACCACAAGTAATTCTGATCAGACACATAACCAGACACACAGTTTACTGTTATATACTACAAGCAAACTTGACTAGACATACAACCAGGCACACAGTTTACTGTAATACACTACAAGTAAACCTGACCGGACACACAGTTTACTGTTATATACTACAAGCAAACTTGACTAGACATACAACCAGGCACACAGTTTACTGTAATACACTACAAGTAAACCTGACCGGACACACAGTTTACTGTCGTATGTGACAAGTAACCCTAACCAGACACCCAGTTTACTGTCATATACTACAAGTAAACCTGACCAGACCCACAACCAGACACACAGTTTACTGTAATATACTACAAGTAAACCTGACCAGACCCACAACCAGGCACACAGTTTACTGTCATATACTACAAGCAAACTTGACCAGACCCACAACTAGACACCCAGTTTACTGTCATATACTACAAGCAAACCTGACCAGACCCACAACCAGGCACACAGTTTACTGTCATATACTACAAGCAAACTTGACCAGACCCACAACTAGACACCCAGTTTACTGTCATATACTACAAGCAAACCTGACCAGACCCACAACCAGGCACACAGTTTACTGTCATATACTACAAGCAAACCTGACCAGACCCACAACCAGCCACACAGTTTACTGTCATATACTACAAGCAAACCTGACCGGACACACAGTTTACTGTCGTATATGACAAGTAACCCTAACCAGACACACAGTTTATTGTTATAAACTACAAGCAAACTTGACTAGACATACAACCAGGCACACAGTTTACTGTAATACACTACAAGTAAACCTGACCGGACACACAGTTTACTGTCGTATATGACAAGTAACCCTAACCAGACACCCAGTTTACTGTCATATACTACAAGCAAACCTGACCAGACCCACAACCAGACACACAGTTTACTGTCATATACTACAAGCAAACCTGACCAGAACCACAACCAGGCACACAGTTTACTGTCATATACTACAAGCAACCTGACCAGACCACAACCAGACACCCAGTTTACTGTCATATACTACAAGAAAACCTGACCAGACCCACACCAGGCACACAGTTTACTGTCATATACAAGTAAACCTGACGAGACACACAGTTTACTGTCATATACCACAAGTAATTCTGATCAGACACACAACCAGACACACAGTTTATTGTTATAAACTACAAGCAAACTTGACTAGACATACAACCAGGCACACAGTTTACTGTCATACTACAAGAAAACCTGACCAGACACACAGTTACTGTCATATACTACAAGTAAACCTGACCAGACACAGTTTACTGGCATACGCTACAAGTAAACCTGACCAGACGCACAGTTTACTGGCATATACTACAAGCAAACCTGATCAAACACACAGTTTACTGTCATATACTACAAGCAAACCTGACCAGACACACAGTTTACTGTCATATACTACAAGTAAATCTGACGAGACACAGTTTACTGTCATATACTACAAGTAAACCTGACCAGACACACAGTTTACTATCGTATACGACAAGTAACCCAAACCAGACACCCAGTTTACTGTCATATACTACAAGCAAACCTGACCAGACCCACAACCAGGCACACAGTTTACTAGTATATACTACAAGTAAACCTGACCAGACACAGTTTACTGGCATACGCTACAAGTAAACCTGACCAGACACAGTTTACTGGCATACGCTACAAGTAAACCTGACCAGACACAGTTTACTGGCATATGCTACAAGTAAACCTGACCAGATGCACAGTTTACTGGCATATACTACAAGCAAACCTGATCAAACATACAGTTTATTGGGATATAATACAAGCAAACCTGAAACACAATAAATTTCAATATTTTTTTTTTAAGGTGGGAAGAGTGTGTGTGGACAGGACAACAGTCTTAGACTATCAATCATTTATATGGTCTACCTGCAGAAAGGACGTAAGAATGTCTCAGAAATTGTATTTTATTAATATTTTTGATAACCATAGCAACAATTAAGCATTTTTTTTTAATGCTGGAACTATTCTACTTATGAACTACTGCCACAAACGATTAACTGAAAGCATGTATTTCTGTACTCACACATGTTTTAAATTTTCTGGAAGCAAATTCTTTGGAATGCTAACTGGCTTCTGGGATCCTCGCTGAAAAAAGGTACCCAGCATGTGAATCTTCTCATTCAATTTCACATACTCTTCTCTCTGGCAAAAAGAAAAATAACAATAAAATTTTTAAATGCTTTGACACAGATGATTTATCTAACTGATATAGCCTTTTAAATAACTGAAATTATCCATAATTTTACTTAGATAATTTTCTAAATAATAAAACTGGCTATCTGTAATGATAAATAATAAATAAAAGGGATGGCGACTGCAGTAAAACTGGTTTAAATAAATAAGGTAGATAGAGGTGTATGGTGCAGTTTTACAAAGTGAGGGAGGAAGTGAGCAAGGTGAGAAAAAAAAAACGAATAGAAAGTATGAAATGTATAAATGAAAAACATACAACATCCGATATTCGGCGTGAGCCTTATTCGAGGATACATACAGAACGAAATACAAACATATATAACTTATCTGAAGCGTCTTGCTCCAGTGAGAAGCAGAAATTTGTGTGGAAGAAGGAGGAGGAGGAAAAAAAGGAGGGGGGAAAAAAAAAAACACCACGCTGCCTACAGACAAAAGATTCACGATAGGGCCAATCATAACGAAGAAGCGGAGAGAGAGGAGGAGAACAAGTGGGAGAAAGGGGGGGGGGGGAAGGCAATAGAAACATGATAGCCGCTAGAGGTGTCGGGGGGGGGGGGGGAGAGGGGAGGGAAAAGAGGACGCGGAGAGATAATGAATGAAGAACTTAAACACCTACCGGGAGAAAATGGGAAACTGGTGGATAGGACAAGACCAATATGTTGGCAGAGAAGGAAATAGGATGGTGGTAGGGAGGGGTAGCATAGAGAAAGAAAGTAGAGTATAAAAAAGGCCAGTGGAAAAATAAAGAAGTTACAGAAAGCTGAAGACATTGTTAATTCCAGCTGGGTGGAGACAGCCAGTCTGGAAAATAAGGCACTGTTCTAGGACCCTCCGAGATCGTACATCTGCGGAACAAGAGCGGATCGCACTAACCGAAATGTCCAGTTTACTGTCATATACTACAAGCAAACCTGACCAGAACCACAACCAGGCACACAGTTTACTGTCATATACTACAAGCAAACCTGACCAGACCCACAACCAGACACACAGTTTACTGTCATATACTACAAGAAAACCTGACCAGACCCACAACCAGGCACACAGTTTACTGTCATATACTACAAGTAAACCTGACGAGACACACAGTTTACTGTCATATACCACAAGTAATTCTGATCAGACACACAACCAGACACACAGTTTATTGTTATAAACTACAAGCAAACTTGACTAGACATACAACCAGGCACACAGTTTACTGTAATACACTACAAGTAAACTTGACCAGACACATAGTATATACTACAAGTAAACCTGACCAGACACAGTTTACTGGCATACGCTACAAGTAAACCTGACCAGACGCACAGTTTACTGGCATATACTACAAGCAAACCTGATCAAACACACAGTTTACTGTCATATACTACAAGCAAACCTGACCAGACACACAGTTTACTGTCATATACTACAAGTAAATCTGACGAGACACAGTTTACTGTCATATACTACAAGTAAACCTGACCAGACACACAGTTTACTATCGTATACGACAAGTAACCCAAACCAGACACCCAGTTTACTGTCATATACTACAAGCAAACCTGACCAGACCCACAACCAGGCACACAGTTTACTAGTATATACTACAAGTAAACCTGACCAGACACAGTTTACTGGCATACGCTACAAGTAAACCTGACCAGACACAGTTACTGGCATACGCTACAAGTAAACCTGACCAGACACAGTTTACTGGCATATGCTACAAGTAAACCTGACCAGATGCACAGTTTACTGGCATATACTACAAGCAAACCTGATCAAACATACAGTTTATTGGGATATAATACAAGCAAACCTGAAACACAATAAATTTCAATATTTTTTTTTTAAGGTGGGAAGAGTGTGTGTGGACAGGACAACAGTCTTAGACTATCAATCATTTATATGGTCTACCTGCAGAAAGGACGTAAGAATGTCTCAGAAATTGTATTTTATTAATATTTTTGATAACCATAGCAACAATTAAGCATTTTTTTTTAATGCTGGAACTATTCTACTTATGAACTACTGCCACAAACGATTAACTGAAAGCATGTATTTCTGTACTCACACATGTTTTAAATTTTCTGGAAGCAAATTCTTTGGAATGCTAACTGGCTTCTGGGATCCTCGCTGAAAAAAGGTACCAGCATGTGAATCTTCTCATTCAATTTCACATACTCTTCTCTCTGGCAAAAAGAAAAATAACAATAAAATTTTTAAATGCTTTGACACAGATGATTTATCTAACTGATATAGCCTTTTAAATAACTGAAATTATCCATAATTTTACTTAGATAATTTTCTAAATAATAAAACTGGCTATCTGTAATGATAAATAATAAATAAAAGGGATGGCGACTGCAGTAAAACTGGTTTAAATAAATAAGGTAGATAGAGGTGTATGGTGCAGTTTTACAAAGTGAGGGAGGAAGTGAGCAAGGTGAGAAAAAAAAAAACGAATAGAAAGTATGAAATGTATAAATGAAAAACATACAACATCCGATATTTCGGCGTGAGCCTTATTCGAGGATACATACAGAACGAAATACAAACATATATAACTTATCTGAAGCGTCTTGCTCCGAGTGAGAAGCAGAAATTTGTGTGGAAGAAGGAGGAGGAAAAAAAGGAGGGGGGAAAAAAAAAAACACCACGCTGCCTACAGACAAAAGATTCACGATAGGGCCAATCATAACGAAGAAGCGGAGAGAGAGGAGGAGAACAAGTGGGAGAAAGGGGTGGGGGGAAGGCAATAGAAACATGATAGCCGCTAGAGGTGTCGGGGGGGGGGGGGGGAGAGGGGAGGGAAAAGAGGACGCGGAGAGATAATGAATGCAGAACTTAAACACCTACCGGGAGAAAATGGGAAACTGGTGGATAGGACAAGACCAATATGTTGGCAGAGAAGGAAATAGGATGGTGGTAGGGAGGGGTAGCATAGAGAAAGAAAGTAGAGTATAAAAAAGGCCAGTGGAAAAATAAAGAAGTTACAGAAAGCTGAAGACATTGTTAATTCCAGCTGGGTGGAGACAGCCAGTCTGGAAAATAAGGCACTGTTCTAGGACCCTCCGAGATCGTACATCTGCGGAACAAGAGCGGATCGCACTAACCGAAATGTCCTGTTTGCCCCTGTGGTTACCAAGGCAAAAATGTTTAGCCACAGGTGTCCAGGCCCTCTTGGAAATATCATTGAGATGCTGGCAAAATCGATCTCCTAACCGTAAGCCAGTTTCCCCTATGTATTTCAAACCGCAACGTTTGCACATGATAACATAAATGACATTTCGTGAAGTACAGGTGAAACCCTCCTGTACTGATAACGTGGATTTAGGGAAGGAGATCTGGCTGGCCTCGACAACAAACGGACAAGTGTTGCATCTACGGCGTCCACAACGTCTGGTACCATAAAAAGTGTCATCTGTCTTAAGATGACTACGAATTAAATGGTCCCTGAGGTTCTTGTCCCATCTGTAGGCCACCAATCGGGGTTCCCCAAAAAGTTCACGTGTCTCAGGCTCTGTCTGGAGGAGGTGGAGATGGCGAAACAGTATGTTTTTAACTGCCAAGCTATGAGGGTGGTACGTGAGTACTAGTTTCACTCTGTCCGAGCTACAGTGCGGTTTAGGGGTGAGGGCTTGTTCCCGCAATATATGGCTAATGCGGTCCCAAGATGACGAGAGAACATGGTCTGGAAAGCCGCGTTGACGGAAGAAGTCTAGCAATTTGTGGCCTTGATCCTGGAAATCCAAATCCTCAGTACACAAACGCCGCAACCTAAGAAGCTGGGAAAAATGAATAGAGTCCTTACACGATCTGGGATGGGAGGAAGAGTACAGGAGGTAGCTGTGAGAGTCTGTAGGTTTATAGTAGACAGAAGTAGTAAGCCCGGAAGGGCCAATAGTAACGGCAAGGTCAAGAAAGTTAGCGGAAGTAGCAGAGATATGGGAGGTGAAAGAAATGACAGGATTGTATTCCTTAACAAAACTGATAAAGTTGTTAAGGTTATATATGTTTGTATTTCGTTCTGTATGTATCCTCGAATAAGGCTCACGCCAAAATATCGGATGTTGTATGTTTTTCATTTATACATTTCATACTTTCTATTCGTTTTTTTTTTTTTCTCACCTTGCTCACTTCCTCCCTCACTTTGTAAAACTGCACCATACACCTCTATCTACCTTAGATAAATAATAAACAACTACAGCAATATGTCATAAATTTGTATTACTTAAAAATTCTAACACTGAATATCAATTTCATAAGATTTTGGGAGTAGATTGGTAATTCTCATTTTCACAAGAAAAATTTTTGGTGATGAGTTTCCCCAAGGATATCAGAAAAACTTATGCTTTGTGTAATACTTCTTTAAAATATAGTGTTATACATTTTGAGATACTTTAAAAATTGTTTGGAAATCACGTGGCAGTGCAAATCTTAATTATATCTGGAACAACTAAGGAGGTTCTAGAAATTTCTCGTTAGCATATATTTGAAAAATGATAACTAGGAGATTACTATTACTTGACAAAAGACTTGAAGGCATTTTTATTCAATTATTTTGTGATGTGTTTTTTAACTCAGCTGAGTAAGTTAACTGATTTAGATTGTCTGCTTCCAAAATACAGTTGCCTCTGTGAAAGTCCATGATGACTTGGATTATGAAGTTGGGTGAATCACAGAAATATTTTTAAAATATTTGCTACTGCCTGTCATTGTTTATGATAACTGATGTTGCATTAAACTACCTGTACAGGTGTTACTCCAATCCTTCCAGGACTTTGGATTTAATTTGAAAATACAGCAAATATCAAAGAGCATCAATACAAAACAAGATTATGTTGCAAAACACTGCAAACAAAGCCTGGGTTGTTTGCTTATCCCATAATTGTGCACATGATTTTTCAATGCAGGATAGATTTAACAAAACAAATGCTGCTTGTCGAGACTTACAGGAAAAAAAGAAAATAAGTGTCATATCTGTCTCTGACTGTTTTTGGCCTTCTCACTTCAGAAATGTAACTTAAATAAGCTTCTCCTCATTATCCTTATTATCAGCGGTACTGAGTATAAATATTTGATTTATGTTCCATAGTCTATATGTACTGTGGCTTGCTTTTATACTTGATGGCATCAATCTGAAGGCTATTTCTGAGATAACAACAACTATTTCAATAATAACAGTGTTGCAGTACTGAATGTTTCTTCAGCTTCAAATTTCTATCTTCTTTCACTTCTTTCTGGCTATGTGGATGATCACATGATGCACTCTTCAAGTAAGACCAATCTCTCATGCTTGCTTTGCCTGGTACTTTCTTTATGCCCTCACACCACTGACTGATGTAGAAGGTTCTCCTCCTTCCTGAACTAATGATATATGAATCATTTCTTTGGCAAAGTCCTGACAGAATGTTCAATCAATGTCCATTGCCTGAATGTTTCATTTGTGAGCACTGATCAAAAGCGCAGGTGATCACTTGTTATGTTTACTGCATAATTTTTAGCAAAAGTATGCTTTTTTATATGAATGATTTGGGTCAGCAACCTTTTTCTTCAAAGGGGCCAGATGTCATTATGTGATGAGGGGACCACATTAATGTCTATAGCTAATAAATGAACATCTTACATCCTTCACGTGCCGTTAAACGTCACACAGGGCTCACATAGTTGTTTGCCAAGTTTACCTGCTCTCGGCAAGTCTTTCAACCACATCACGGGATTTAATGCCCACTAAACTGGCTTCTCTTAACAATGTCCTCTTTAGAGTTTCACGCGGTCGACCTCTTTTTCTTCAGCCTGTTGTGCTCCACTTGATAGCTTGTTTTCTTCTTCTTCTTCTTCTTCTTCGTTCGCTTCTACCACCAAGACCGCCCTGTGATCCTACTGAATTTACTCCTGTGGTCCTCGTTAAGTCCCGTGGTCCCCCATGTGGTCCCCGAAAGGACCACATGAGATCCTTTCTTTTTCCGAGAGGACCACAAGAGGTTCAGAGTATCTCAGGGCTTGAGCCTGTATTCTTGGTGGGTCTCAGAAGCGGGATTGTGTGACACCATGGTTTTCGTTGCACCAGTTTAGTCTAGAGTTGGACTTTCTCACCGGAAGACCTTGACGTGTTTTGGATATCAGTATATCCCCACTGGGTGAGAGGTGGTAGCCCACCCAGGCCAGAGTTCCAGCCCAGTGTTGGACTTTCTCACCGGAAAACCTCAGCGTGATTAGGATACGCATACATCCCCGCCGGGTGAGAGGTGGTTGCCTATCTAGACTGCCCTGGTCCAGTGTCTCCGACTTCAGCATTTTGTGGTCGTGGCCGCTACCCTTCCTAGTTGTGACCAGGATGGAGCTTTTGTCCAGGAGGATGAGTCCTCACCACTAGTGACTTCCACTCCTGGGTTGAGCCGGTTTAGGCATATTATCCCAGTATGGGTGTGTTTGGGACATGACCGTCCTCTAGAGCAGAGGTACCTAGACATGCTTAGCTTTCAAGTTTCACCCCTGGTATGAGCCGGTTTAGGCATAATTCACCAGTATAGGTGTATATCGGGCGTGACCGACCTCTAGAGCGGAGGTGGCGTGACATGCCTGGCCATTAAGTTTCACCCCTTGTGTGTGCCGGTTCAGGCATATTTCACCAGTGTAGGTGTATTTCGGACGTGGCTGACCTCTAAAGCAGAGGTGCCGTGGTATGTGTAGCTCTCGTAGCGATACTACTGGACATACCGATTAAATTTCACTTATCCTTTCCTTCACCTTTTGACATCGGCGCCGCACAGCAACCCTTATTTCTTTTTCAGCATTTTCTTCCTTGACCGGGAGGAGCTTCACTCACGTGCGGCATTTTGAAGAGTCTCGCCAGCAGTTTCTTAACCTTTTGGTTAAGCCGGTTCATGCATTTCACCCGATATGACTGCACTCAGGACGTGGCCGACCTCCAGTCCAGAGGTGCCGTGATTTGACTGTTTGCTTCGCTTTATCCTTTCTACCATCTTTTCCGCAGTGATGCCGCATGGCAACCCCATTTGCATCTTTCTTCACTGGCCGGTAGGAGCACCGCTCCACGCACGGCAGTTGAAGAATCTTGCCAGCAGCAGATAGCTTGTTTTGATATTCTCTTGTTTCTTCTCATCACATGGCCTACATATGTCCATCTTCTTTTTCTGATCACCTATGAGACAGGTTGATGTTTCCTCATCTGTCTGATCTCTGCATTGTTCTTGAATTCATTCCACTTTATACCAAGTATTTTCCTTAGGCATTTGTTTTCAAAAGAGTCTAATTTCTTGTCTATTTCTTTAGTTGATTTCTAACTTTCGCATGCATAAATGAAGGCGGATATCACATTTGAACTGAATAATCTTAACCTGGTTTTTGTGCTTATAACTTTTGAATCCCATATGTTCTCATGAATTTTGAAGGACAATGCTGCTTTTGCAATTTGAATTCTAACTTCCTTCCTGGTGTCACCATCTTGGTCTATGTAGCTGTCAAGGTATGCAAATTGGTTTACTTCATCAACAACTGTTCCTTCTACATATATTTTTTTCTTCTTGATTAATGAGAAGTTTCATTATTTTTGTTTTGTCTTTGTTAATTTCAAGACCTAGTTTGCTAGCCAAGGAAGACAGTGAATCTGTTTTTCTTGCAACAATTTCACATTGTCACTGATAAGAGTTATGTCATGAGCAAAATCAAGATCTTCTATTTGGGTCCCATAAACCCAATCAATGCCAGTTTTACCTGTACAGCATCTTTTCATTATAAATTCTAAGGCAATTCCAAAAAGCAATGGAGATAATATGCATCCTTGTTTCATGCCTGTTTCAATCTGAAACCATTCGCTCATTCCTTCTTCTGTCTTGACCGCACAAATATATCAATTGTAGAGATCTCTAATGATGTTGACAATTTTAGATGGTATTTCACACAATCTTAAAATTCTCCACAATGATTCTCTGTGTATGCTATCAAATGCTTTTTTAAAGTATGTGAAATTCAGGATTAATGGTTTCTGTTTTTCAATATGTTCTTCAACTATTATTCTTAAAGATCTGAGTGAGATAGCTTCTCCCTTTTCGAAATCCTGCCTGTTCTTCTCTCATTGCAGTATCCATTACATCCTTAATTCTATTCAGAATCACTTGACAAAACACCTTTGACACAAATGATAGTAAGCTTACACCCTCCAGTTATTGCAGTCACTGAGGTTGCCTTTTTTGGGTATTTTAACAACGATGCCCTTTTTCCATTTGGAAGGAACTTTTTCTTCCTTCCAAATTTTATTAAACATTCTTTGTAGTTGGCTCATGTCACTGTTAATAGCTTTTAACATCTCAACTGTTATTTCATCTTCATCTGCAGCTTTGTTGCTAGCCATTAGATTCATTGCTGTTTCAATTTCATTAAGTGTAACTTCATCTAAGTTGACATTTAGTTGTGGGACTGGTGAATCGGTTTCAAGATTTATTAATTCATTTGGGTGTGGTCGATTAAGTATTCTTTGGAAGTGTTCGGCCCATCTTTGCTTTTGGTCTTTACTTGATGTTAATAAGTTTCCTGTTTTGCTAAAGACTGGTCTTTCTCTGGATGTAATAGCACCTGTCAGCTTCTTCTGTATGTTATATAGGGTTTTGCTGTCTCCTGTTTTTGCTGCATTTTCTGCTTCTTTTGCCATATTGTCCATATATTCTCTTTTGTCTCTTCTTGCTGAACTTTTTACTTTATTGTCTAGTTCTTTGCACGTTGCCTTTGCCAAAACTTTTCCTAGATCTGTCTTTACATTCAACATCACTAATTTGGCTGCTCTTCTTTCATATATGTACTTCCATGTGTTATCTGATATCCATGCTTTTCTACTTGTTGACTGTAGTCCAGCACTTGCTTTTGCTGGCGTGATTATTGCTGTGCTGTATGAATTCCATAATATATCTATATCTGTCTTGTCTACCTCTTTGAATGCTGCAAAATGTTTGGTAAGTTCCAGATTGAAATCACTATTGGTATTTTCTTCTTGTAGACTATGACTGTTTATCTTTCTGAGTATTATTTCTTGTGCTGGCTTTTCAGTTTAAGTATTATCCTTCCAATACACAGTTTGTGATCACTGTTGACATCTGCACCCCTATAAGCTCTTACATCTATCAGAGATGTTCTGAATTGTTTTCTAATACAAAAATGATCTATCTGGTTTCTGGTTCTATCATATGGAGGTATCCATGTTGTTTTATGTATTTCTTTGTGTGGAAATATTGTTCCTCCAATGACTATGCCCTCAGTTAGACACATTTCAATTAATCTTTCTCCATTCTGATTTATTGTATCAATTCCTTCTTTTTTCCATTACTTTTTCGACGTCTGTGTTATCTTTTCCTACCTTGGTGTTGAAGTCTCCCATGACAATTAAGATGTCGTGTTTAGGTACTTTGTTGATAAGTTGTTGTAGTTGGTAACAGAAATCGTCTTTCATCATCTGCATCATTCGTGAGTGCATAGCATTGTATGATTGTCATTCTTCCATGCCATATTTTGTATCGTGCTCTTATCATACGACTGTTCACTGGTTCCCATTCTGTAAGGCTCTTTGCTGCTGTAGTTGACATAATTATACCAACTCCTTTCTGGTTATTTCCCATCATCTCTGCCAGAATATTACCTTACGGTTTTCCACCGGTCTTTTCCCTGCTTCTGGCCATCGCATTTTGCTAATGCCCAACACATCTAGGTGATATCTATCCATTTCTTTTATTACCTGAGCAGTTTTTGTTATTGCGGCTATCGTTCTTACATTCCAAAATCTGATTTTTGTTATGCATTTGGGGCCGATGAATTTTCTATCACTGTCAACGGCATGCAGAATTGGTGACCTTGATGTTCAGTTACAACCATTGGAAGATTCCATAACGGCAGGGTTTTTCCCCATCTAGAATCGTCTCTTGATGGGTCTCAGGATGAAGTTGTTGGCCCCATGCCCAACTCCCGCTTTATGATGTATGGCAATGCAGAAGACTCATACACAAGTATGCCAGCGAGAACGTTAAAAAGCTGCCGCCATCTTGTATGTCATCCGGAAGTGAAAAATAAATGAATATAATAACAATAATAAAATTATGACATCATCATCATCATCAGGTGCCGTGCCGACTGGCGTTGGCTATTATGCTTCTCCAGAGTACATGATCCTTCATGCAGGCCATCAGTTCAGTTGGTGATCTCCTCTCACACCATCCCATCAGACTGTCCAGTATCATTTCTCTTGGTCTTCCTCTTGATCTTCTTCCTTCTATTTTTCCTGTTGTTATAATATTTTCAATGCCCCCTCTTCTCATTGCATGTCCTATGAAAGTACATTGTCTCTCTCTTATCTTTCTGACAAGGTTTTTTGTCTCTCCAGCTCTTCTCATACATTCTTCATTAGTTATTTTTGCTGTCCAGGGGATTCACAACATTCTTCTAATAAACCACATTTCTGCTGCTTCCAATGATTTTTGTGCAGACTTGCCTATTGTCCATGATTCACTTCCATATAACAAGATAGGTTCAATATAGCATTTTAGGACTCGTTTTCTAACATTCATTGATAAAGATGTGTTAACTAATATGTTTCTCATTCTCTGAAATGCAGTCTTTGCTTGGCCTATTCTGTTCCTAATTTCTGTTTTGCATTTCCCATCTGAAGTTATTACTGCTCCAAGGTATTTGAATTTCTGCACCTGCTTTAGAATGGTTCCGTTTAATTGAATACTGCATGCTGGTGGATTCTGTTTCTTAGATATAACCATAATCTCTGTCTTTTTGATGTTCAAAGTAAGGCCTTTCTGTTCACTTTCTTTGGCGACTTTATCCAAGAGATTTTGCAAGTCTTGTTGGTTCTCCGCTATCAGTACTGTGTCGTCAGCATACCGAAGGTTGTTAATATTGTATCCTCCAATTTTTATGCCTGGTTCTGTGATGATTGTTCTTAGAATATTCTCGCTGTACAGAGAAAAAAGGTCTGGAGATAGAAATTATGACAATGACACAAAAATTAGTATGACGCAGCCTGCAGACAGCATGCAGCCGATACCTGTTATACTATGCTTTTAGTTATCCATAACAAATACCTTCTTTGATGCATTCATCTTCATTTCAAAGGATTTGAACAGGTTAGAATATTCCAGATTAAGCAGTATACAGTGAAAAGTTTACAGACATATCAATTCTGCACGTGAAACTCTTTGTGAAATGCCAAAAATGTGACCTGAGGACTACCAGTATTAAATGTCTAAACTTGTCCTTGTTTTCCATTAGCAGATCGTTTTTCACTAGCACAATATGCAATGACGATAAAAAAAATGTACATGTCATCTTTGATCTTTATTATGCAAACAGGATTTCCCAAAAAAATATGGTAAAGCTGCAGTCCTTTTTACTGCCTTTTTTATTCTTCCAGAATGGGAAAATTATACAATTTCTCAAATTTTTCTAATAAAAAGTTATAAAATCTGTGAAACCAGTTCTCAAACTTGGTTAACTTGTAAGATTATTTAATGTATGTGATTATTTAATCACATCCTGGGACTTTGTTCACTGGGGCCATTTAAAAGCATTCTCTAATTTCAGCAAGTGGTATGCCAGTTCAGGTTTCATGGCGCTGATTGTTTTGTTATCTCAATGCTGATTCATTGTCAAGTAGCCTGTTTCACATGCCTTCTTATCTCACTATTATCTTTTTATCAATGTTTTTGTCACTAAGAAACTGTTTTTCAATTTCAACACATTGTTCTAACAGCCACATTTCTTTTTCACACACAATAATTAGTGTATAAGTATACAACTATACATGAAGCACTGCAGTAAAGCTGTGATACCAAAATGTTCAGAAACGCTGAAAGAGCGTCAGAAAAGCTACATATTCTTTCTCTCTAATTCTTTGTCCTGTGTGTGTTTGTATGATTAAGGCTCACGACAAAACATCACAGCTTTGTAGTCATTAAGTAATAAAGCTGTTCCTACTTTTTTCCTAGTTCATAAATTTCTTTGTCATCCTTGCTCCATCTTCTTATTTCTTTATTAATCTACTCATAAACTGTTTCATTATTTTTGCTCTTTTCTGTCAGTTCTAGAGTATCATCTGTCAACCATTTTTGCTTGGCTTGCTTCTGTACCTGTGGTACTGCTACCTTAAATGGTTGGTGAAAGGATTCTTTTAAAATTTCCATTTGTCAATTACATCTTCAAATATGTAGGTTTTTTTGTAATCTGATAATGCATCAAATCTGTTTTAAATTCTATACTAAATTTTTTAATCTATTTTTAGCTAATCTATATTTAGTTTAGGGTTCCAGGTTATTATTTTAACTGAGAACAGATATTGTAAGCGAGAGAAGGTGAGAACAGATACTGTAAGTGAGAGAAGGTAAGAACAGATACTGTAAATGAGAGAAGGTAAGAACATATTGTAAGTTAGAGATACTATAGTGATACTATAAGTGAGAGAAAGTGAGAATATATACTGTAAGTGAGAGAAAGTGAGAACAGATGTTGTAAGTGAAAGTGAGAAAAGACACTGTAAGTGAGAACAGATATTGTAAGTGAGAGAAAGTGAGAACAGATATTGTAAGTGAGAGAAAGTGAGAACAGATATTGTAAGTGAGAGAAAGTGAGAACAGATATTGTAAGTGAGAGAAAGTGAGAACAGATATTGTAAGTGAGAGAAAGTGAGAACAGATATTGTAAGTGAGAGAAAGTGAGAACAGATATTGTAAGTGAGAGAAAGTGAGAACAGATATTGTAAGTGAGAGAAAGTGAGAACAGATATTGTAAGTGAGAGAAAGTGAGAACAGATATTGTAAGTGAGAGAAAGTGAGAACAGATATTGTAAGTGAGAGAAAGTGAGAACAGATATTGTAAGTGAGAGAAAGTGAGAAAAGACACTGTAAGTGAGAACAGGTACTGTAAGTGAGAGAAAGTGAGAACAGATACTATAAGAACAAATCTTGTAAGTGAGAGAAAGTGAGAACAGATACTATAAGTACAGATACTGTAAGAATGGATGATGTAAGAACAGGTGCTGTAAGAATAGAGATGCTGCAAGAAAAGATACTGTAAGAACAGATGCTGTAAATCAAAGAAAATGAACAGATACTGTAAGAATAGATACAGTAAGAACAGATGCTGCAAGAAAAGATGCTGTAAGAACAGATGCTGTAAATCAAAGAAAATGAACAGATACTGTAAGAATAGATACAGTAAGAACAGATGCTGCAAGAAAAGATGCTGTAAGAACAGATGCTGTAAATTAGCAAAGTGAGAAAAGATACTGTAAGAACAGATGCTGTAAATTAAAGAAGGTGTGAAAAGATACTGTAAGAACAGATGCTGTAAATCAAAGAAAGTGAACAGATACTGTAAGAATAGATACAGTAAGAACAGATGCTGCAAGAAAAGATGCTGTAAGAACAGATGCTGTAAATCAAAGAAAATGAACAGATACTGTAAGAATAGATACAGTAAGAACAGATGCTGCAAGAAAAGATGCTGTAAGAACAGATGCTGTAAATTAGCAAAGTGAGAAAAGATACTGTAAGAACAGATGCTGTAAATTAAAGAAGGTGTGAAAAGATACTGTAAGAACAGATGCTGTAAATCAAAGAAAGTGAGAAAAGATACTCTAAGAACAGATGCTGTAAATTAAAGAAAGTGAGAAAAGATACTCTAAGAACAGATGCTGTAAATTAAAGAAAGTGAGAAAAGATACTCTAAGAACAGATGCTGTAAATTAAGCAAAGTGAGAAAAGGTACTCTAA
Organism: Achatina immaculata; assembly: GCA_009760885.1. NCBI lineage: Eukaryota > Metazoa > Mollusca > Gastropoda > Stylommatophora > Achatinidae > Lissachatina > Lissachatina immaculata. The sequence goes on along the minus strand of CM019707.1, from coordinate 29,353,618 downwards.
GAACAGATGCTGTAAATTAAAGAAAGTGAGAAAAGATACTGTAAAAACATGCTGTAAATTAAAGAAAGTGAGAACAGATATTGTAAGAACAGATGCTGTAAATTAAAGAAAGTGAGAATAGATACTGTAAGAACAGATGCTGTAAATCAAAAAAAGTGAGAACAGATGCTGTAAATCAAAGAAAGTGAGAACAGATGCTGTAAATCAAAGAAAGTGAGAACAGATGCTGTAAATCAAAGAAAGTGAGAACAGATGCTGTAAATCAAAGAAAGTGAGAACAGATGCTGTAAATCAAAAAAAGTGAGAACAGATGCTGTGAATCAAAGAAAGTGAGAGCAGATGCTGTAAATCAAAAAAAGTGAGAACAGATGCTGTAAATTAAAGAAAGTGAGAACAGATGCTGTAAATCAAAGAAAGTGAGAACAGATGTTGTAAATCAAAAAAGTGAGAACAGATATTGTAAGAACAAATGTTGTAAATCAAAAAAAAGTGAGAACAGATACTGTAAGAACAAATGCTGTAAATCAAATAAAGTGAGAACAGATATTGTAAGAACATTCATTCATTCATTCATTCCTTTGCATGTCCCTTGCGGAACTTTGCCTCCCAAACAGCACTCCTGTAGGCCTCTCGGTTGTGAGCAAGATGGCCTGCTGCTGATGCATCCATTTCCAGATCGTCAACGATGTCTTGCAGCCATCTTCGTTTCGGTCTTCCTCTTTTTCTTGTTCCCATTATGTATCCTTCCAATACGGTCTTCTCTAAATTATCATGACGTTTAATGTGTCCAAAATATTTAAGTTTTCTCTCTTTAATCCTCTTTACTAGCCAGCCTTCTTCAATATTAAGCTCTTGTAGTATAGATATATTTGTTCTTTTTTGTGTCCACGATATTTGGAGAACTCTTCTGTAGCATTTACATTCAAAGGCACTTATGTGTTTCTCAGCTGTTTTGTTAAGTGTCCAGGTCTCACAGGCATATGTTGCGATGGGAAAGATGCATGCCCTTAAAAATCTTATTTTTGTGGTTCTGTCTGCTCCTCTCCACAGATTCTTCATTTGTTTTACTTTCTGAAGAGCAATAGATGTCCTCCTTTTAATTTCCCTCATTGTATCTCCATTATTAGTTAGTAGTGATCCAAGATATTCAAAACTCTCCACTTCTTCCAGTTTTTCCTCATTGATACATATTTCAGTTGCCTTATTTGTTTTGTCAGTTGTCATCACTTTAGTTTTCTTTGCATTAAGATAGAGGTTCTGCTCTTCGCTGTTCTTGCAGACTGACATAATTAGTTTTTCCATTCCTTCTTGTGTTGTGGACAGCAATACTGTGTCATCAGCATATCTAATCTCTGGTATTTCATAACCTCCAACTGTTATGGCATCGTAATATTCTTTGTCTACATCTTCTCTAACATTCCTCATTATGTTTTCAGTATACAAGTTAAATAAGTAGGGTGACAATATGCACCCCTGACGGACCCCTTGTTTTATGTCAAACCAACTTGTTGTCTCACCATTTATTCTTACTGCTGCTTGTTGGTCTAGATACAGCAGTGATGTTAACTGTATCAAATGTGTTGGAAATCCCATTTTTTCCATTATTTCCCAAAGTTTCCGGTGTTGTACACAATCAAATGCCTTTGAGTAGTCTATAAAGGATAAATATAGATTCACATTAAACTCCCTGCATTTCTCTATTATTAATCTTAGATTGAATATATGATCTCTTGTTCCTCTTCCTTGCCTGAAGCCAGCTTGGACCATATAGACTTCTTCTATTTTCTTTCGAAGTCTACCCATTATGATTTTTAACAGAATTTTACTGGCATGACTAATCAGGGCAACAGTTCTGTAGTTGGTGCATAATTTCAGGTTACCCTTTTTTGGCAGTGGTATGAATACAGTTCTTTTCCATTCTTTTGGCCAAATACCTGAATGCCATATCTTTATACATAGTGCATGATAGATTGTTGCACACTCCTTTCCTCCTGCTTTAATAAATTCAGCGGTTATCTCATCACATCCTGGTGATCTACCATTTTTCAGACTCTTTATTGCCCATAAAACTTCTTCCATTGTCGGCTCGGGTTCTTTCTCCTCCAATAATAATTCACAGTAATTCCAATAATAATTCAAAGTGAGAACAGATACTGTAAAAACAGATGCTGTAAATTAAAGAAAGAGAGAACAGATACTGTATGAACAGACGCTGTAAATGAGAGGTAAGAACAGACACTGCACATGAGAGAAAGTGACATGAGAAAGTTAGAACAAATACTGTAGGTGAGAGACGGTAAGAAAAGATACTACAGAATAAAAGCAGTTATGGTTATTAATGAGAAAAAAAAAAATAGTATACAAGGTGAGTGGCTGGTTTGGACATGTGCTCCGAATGACTGACAATTCACTACCAAAAATAGCACTAAGACACCACAGGGGAAAAGAAGTAAGGGTAGGCCAAAGGAGACATGGAGAAGAACAATAGAGAGGATGTTGAGCAATAGAGGGCTCACTTGGGCAAGAGTGGAAAAAACGCAAAGGACAGGCATTTGTGAAATAACGAATAATAATTTATTCCTCTACTGTTGTTACTTACTGGATTGTAACCTAGTAATCTTCTTCTTTTTCGTTCGCATTGTCTGTCTATATCTGCAGTCCTGTCTCTTGGATAAATTTCACTGTTTTTTGTAATTCATGTATGGAACCGTAGAGCTTATCTTCTTTAGTGGTTTCACTGGGCCAGTAATTATTTCTCAGTGTCTCATAGTTGGTGCAGTTCTGGAGGATATGTTCCACAGTTTGGGGCACCTGAGCACATGTACATAGATTAGTAGTACCAACTTTAAACTTTGTATACATATGACTTCGGAGTCGGCTGTGTCCTGTTCGGAGACGGAAGATGGTGACTTGTTCCTTTCTGTTTAGCATGTGATAGTCATCATGTGGTGGTGTTTGTGGCTTCCTGTAGGTTTTTATCATGCTTTTCTTCTGATTATAGGTGACTGGTATGTCTGGTTGCTCCATTTCAGTGCCCTCTTTGGCCACATGGTCAGCTTTCTCATTGCCTGGTATCCCACAGTGGGAGGGAATCCATTGCAAAGTGACTCCATGTTGTAAGCCAATTTTTGACTAGGCATCCTTAAGGTCTGGTAGTTTGTTGCACTGAAGAGCTTCCAATACTGATCTTGCATCTGTGAGAATTACTACAGGGCACGTATCAATTCTGGAGTCTGAGTTTTTCAACTGCAGCAATAATTGCCCTAACTTCTGCATCATAGTTGTTGCAGTATTTACCAGTGGGTATGGAAATCTTGTCAATGGTGTTGTTTGGATAATCAATATATGCTCCTGCTCCTCCATTCTTTATGGCATTATGTGCAGATCCATCTGTATACACACGTATCCAGGTGTCACATGGATATTTGTCATCTAGAACACTAAGTGCGGCTGTTGATCTTACAAGACTGCTTTGCATCTCACCATTCTGCACACCTTTCACTTCTGTCTGAATAGTTATTTGTGTATAATCTGCTTCTTTCCATGGTGTATTGCTGGTACAGATGATAATGGAGCGACTACAGCTGGAAGGTCAGGTATCAGCTTACGCATACGCTTGGCCTGATGAATGAAGCTGCTTCTTTTAAGCCATCCTAATGCCAAGTTATTGAATCTCTCCTTCAGGGGATGGCTTACAGAGCTAAAGAATTTTTCTCCCATGGTCATGACCTTTGTGTCTCTACGTTCCTTTAGCGCTTGAACACCAACTATTTTCTGCATTTCTACTATTGGTGTGGACCTCATGGCACCTGTGATAATCCGTAGTGACTGATTCTGAACCTTGTCTAGATTATGCTGTGTAGTGTTTGATGCTGTGCACCAAGATGTTGAGCCATATTCTAAATGTGATAGAATACTTTGCTGATATACATTCTTGAGGATTCTTTCACTAGCTCCCCATGTGGTTCCACTCAATTTTCTTAATATGGCTAGTTTTCTTCTGGCTTTTGCTTCTGCACTGTTGATGTGTTGCTTCCAGGTCAGTTTTGAGTCAAGAGTCACTCCTAGTCCTCCTTTTAATTTCTCTTATTGTATCTCCATTATTAATAATGATCCAAGATATTCAAAACTCTCTACTTCTTCCAATTTTTCCTCATTGATACATATTTCAGCTGTGTTGTTTATTTTGTCAGTTATCATCAATTTAGTTTTATTCGCATTAAGATAGAGGTTTTGCTCTTCACTGTTCTTATGGACTGACATAATTAGTTTTTCCATTCCTTTTTGTGTTGTGGACAGTAATACTGTGTCATCAGCATATCTAATCTCTGGTATTTCATAACCTTCAGTTGTTATGGTATCTTAATATTCTTTGTCTAAATCTTCTTTAACATTCCTCATTATATTTTCAGCATAAAAGTTCAATAAGTAAGGTGACAATATGCACCCCTGATAGACCCCTTGTTTTGTGTCAAACCAAGTTGTTGTTTCACCATTTACTCTTACTACTGCCTGTTGATCTAGATACAGTAGTGATATTAATTGTATCAAATGCGTTGGAAATCCCATTTTTTTCATTATTTCCCAAAGTTTCTAGTGTTGTACACAACCAAATGCCTTTTGGTAGTCTATAAAAGACAAATATAGATTCACATTAAATTCTTTGTATTTCTCTATTATTAATCTTATATTGGATATATGATCTCTTGATCCTCTTCCTTGCCTGAAACCAGCTTGGACCATACTGACTTCTTCTATTTTCTTACAAAGTCTACCCATTATGATTTTTAATAGAATTTTACTGGCATGACTAATCATGGCAACAGTTCTGTAGTTTGTGCATAACTTCAGGTTACCCTTCTCCTTTCTTTTGGCCAAATACCTGAATGCCATATCTTTTTTACATAGTGCATGATAGATTGTTGCACATTCCTTTCCTCCTGCTTTAATAAGTTCAGCTGTTATCTCATCACATCCTGGTGATTTACCATTTTTCAGATTCTTTATTGCCCATAAAACTTCTACAATTGTTGGTTTGGGTTCTTTCTCCTCCAATAATAACTCACACTGTTGATTTCTGCTTTCACAGTCAGTTGTTTCATACATTCCTCTGCAATATTCCTTCCATCTTTCTAGAATTTCCTCTGTCTCTGTCAAGGTCTTCCCCATCTCATCACAAATTACATTTAGCTTAGGTGTGACACTTCTCATCAATGTCTTCATTTCTTTAAACATTTCACTATCTCTTCCACACTTCTTATGTCCTATTCTTTCACAACAATCTTATATGTATTGTTTTTTGTCTTTTCTTATGTTTCTTCATTTCTTATGTTTCTTGGAAGGGTACATAATGGGAAAAAGAGAGGAAGACCAAGGCGAAGATGGCTGCAAGACATCGCTGATGATCTGCAAATGGATACATCAGCAGCAGGGCATCTTGCTTACAATGAACAGGCTTACAGGAGTGCTATTCGGTAAGCAAAGTTCTGCAAGGGACATGCAAATGACTGAATGACTAAATTGTTACTTTTCTTTTTATTCACCTTCACTCAAATACTTCCTGAATGTTAGGACCACTGAAACACTGAGAAGATAAATCTTAGAACCACTGCAACATTGAAAAGACAAATGGTAAGACCACTGAAACATTGAGAAGATAAATGTTAGGACCACTGCAACATTGAGAAGATAAATGTTAGGACCACTGCAACATTGAAAAGACAAATGGTAAGACCACTGCAACATTGAGAAGATAAATGTTATGACTACTACAACATTGAGAAGATAAATGTTAGGACTACTACAACACTGAGAAGATAAATGTTAGGACTACTACAACACTGAGAAGATAAATGTTAGGACTACTACAACACTGAGAAGATAAATGTTAGGACTACTACAACACTGAGAAGATAAATGTTAGGACTACTACAACACTGAGAAGATAAATGTTAGAACTACTACCACACTGAGAAGATAAATGTTAGAACTACTACCACACTGAGAAGATAAATGTTAGAACTACTACCACACTGAGAAGATAAATGTTAGAACTACTACCACACTGAGAAGATAAATGTTAGAACTACTACCACACTGAGAAGATAAATGTTAGAACTACTACCACACTGAGAAGATAAATGTTAGAACTACTACCACACTGAGAAGATAAATGTTAGGACTAGTACTACACTGAGAAGATAAATGTTAGGACTAGTACTACACTGAGAAGATAAATGTTAGAACTACTACCACACTGAGAAGATAAATGTTAGAACTACTACCACACTGAGAAGATAATTGTTAGGACTAGTACTACACTGAGAAGATAAATGTTAGGACTAGTACTACACTGAGAAGATAAATGTTAGGACTAGTACTACACTGAGAAGATAAATGTTAGAACTACTACAACACTGAGAAGATAAATGTTAGGACCAATACAACATTGAAAAGATACATGTTAGGACTGATTCAATATTGAAAATACAAATGTTAGGACTACTACAACATTGAGAAGATAAATGTTAGGACTACTACTACATTGAGAAGATAAATGTTAGGACTACTACAACACTGAGAAGATAAATGTTAGGACTACTACAACACTGAGAAGATAAATGTTAGGACTACTACAACACTGAGAAGATAAATGTTAGAACTACTACCACACTGAGAAGATAAATGTTAGAACTACTACAACACTGAGAAGATAAATGTTAGAACTACTACCACACTGAGAAGATAAATGTTAGGACTACTACCACACTGAGAAGATAAATGTTAGAACTACTACCACACTGAGAAGATAAATGTTAGAACTACTACCACACTGAGAAGATAAATGTTAGGACTAGTACTACACTGAGAAGATAAATGTTAGGACTAGTACTACACTGAGAAGATAAATGTTAGAACTACTACCACACTGAGAAGATAAATGTTAGGACCAATACAACATTGAAAAGATACATGTTAGGACTGATTCAATATTGAAAATACAAATGTTAGGACTACTACAACATTGAGAAGATAAATGTTAGGACTACTACTACATTGAGAAGATAAATGTTAGGACTACTACTACATTGAGAAGATAAATGTTAGGACTACTACTACATTGAGAAGATAAATGTTAGGATCACTGCAACACTGAGAAAATAAATGTTAGGACTGCTGCAATATTGAGAAAATAAATGTTAGGACTGCTATTGAGAAGACATGTTAAGTTATTAATTTTCACCTGAATTGAGATTTTCCTTCCGTTGCGGAATCTGTCATCATTTACTTACTTTTATATTTGTTGTTGGAAAAAAGGCACAAGCCCAAATACAGGGTGTTCCATAAGTAACTGTGCACTAACCAAGTATCGATTCCGGTATCGTAGTGATATCTTATTGTCTGTGATATCTAGCCACATCTACCTACCGTAGTCATTAATATATCACTACGATACCGGAATCAATACTGTGTTAGTGCAGTTATTTTCTGAACGCACTGTATAACAAAACAATCTTAACAGCCATTTTCCACTGTATTTACTATTCATCTTTCTCTACAACTTTTTAATTTGTTGTGTAAAAATGTATACACAATAAAGTTATCAGCATATTAAGTAAAGTGCAACTAGGGACTTCCCAACATGTCACTGATTACCCACTATCAAACTATGTCTATAAACCACAAACACTATATCCCACAACTTAGTCTTGCTGAATCTAATTAAGAAGCCTGGTACACCAGGCTTGCAATAAAGGGACTACACACCTCTTTATCTTCTAGGTGAATTCCACTTTGTTCAAAATCAAACATAAACAGCTCTGCCACACGCTGATCAAGAGCATCTGTGTGAACTATATCTCCTCCAACTAGAACTTTCTGTAGTGCATGATGAAGCTCAACATTAGTGTTCAACCTATTTTAGATTTTAAGAAAAAAAAAAATCTGAACGAAGTTCAATATTAGTGTTCAACCTATTTTAGAATTTTAAAAAAACTAGTAGCTGAATGAAGTTCAACTTTAGTGTTCAACCTGTTTTAAATGTCTAATGTTCAACCTGTTTTATGATTTTAAAAAAAAAAAACTGGTGTCTGAATGAAATGCAAATAATGCAAATATTTTACAGATTTTGGCACACCTGACAATGCAAATTTTTGGCATGGCACACCTGACAATGCAATTTTTGACATTGCACACCTGACAACGCAAATTTTTCATACAGCATACCTGTGTTAATACTAAGCACAAATTTATGATGACTTACTGTTTACACTACACTGAGCAAGGTGTAATTATGAATAAAAATATTTGTACAATTAAACTGTGATCACATCTCTGGTTGCCTTGAGGCACATCAGCCATTTTGGAAAAATGATATTAGCTGACCATATCAAAGACAGCCACTCCCATGAAAGCATGCACCAAAGAAGACAGCACTCAGTTAATTCATTTCTTGGGTTGTAAGGGTAAGAAACATGCATATATTCATTGCAGAATGAAGAGGCAGTATGGGGTCACATGTGCTACTTCAGGTAAATGAATGGCATATGAAATTTTAAAATGTAGTGTCAGATTTGGCAGATACCTCTTGCTCTGGTGACCTCACACTGCAAACAGGCTTGTCATTAATGCTGAAGTGAACAAGTGATATGAGAAAACTGGTGGGAAACAATCAATGAGGTAACTAGAGAATTGAAGATTTAGTCATGATTCAGTGCACCACATCATTCCAAAACTGCTGCAGTACCAAAATATCTATTCTGGTGGGTACCAAAACTTACCACCAATCTGAAAGAATATCATGAGGATGCTCAAGAAACTCTTTTACAACACTTTTGGATCTGCACACAATGCCATAAAGAATGGAGGAGCAGGAGCACATATTGAATATCATCCAAACAACACCACTGACAAGATTTCCATACCCACTGGAAAATACTGCAACAACTATGATGCAGAAGTTAGGGCAATTATTGCTGCAGTTGAAAAACTATCAGACTCCAGAAATGATATATGGCCCATGGTAATTCTCACAGATGCAAGATCAGTATTGGAAGCTCTTCAGTGCAACAAACTACCAGACCTTAAGGATTCCTTGTCAAAAATTGGCTCATGTCACAGAGTCACCTTGAAGTGGATTAAATCCCACTGTGGTATACCAGACAATGAGAAAGCTGACCATCTGGCCAAAGAGGGCACTGAAATGTAGCAACCAGACACACCAATCACCTATAATCAAAAGAAAAGCATGATAAAAACCTACAGGAAGCCACAAACACACCACATGATGACTATCACATGCTAAACAGAAAGGAACAAGTCACCATTTTCCGTCTCCGAACAGGACACAGCCAACTCCGAAGTCATATGTATACAAAGTTTAAAGTTGGTACTACTACTCTTTGTACATGTGCCCAGGCAACCCAAACTGTGGAACACATTCTCTAAAACTGTACCACCTATGAGACACTGAGAAGAAATAACTGGTCCAGTGAAAATCAAAGAAGATAAGATCTACGATTCCATACATGACTTACAAAAAACAGTGAAATTTATCCAAGACTGCAGATATAGATAGGAAATCCAGAAGAAGATATTCAAGAATTCCATCAGATTTGACCTAATCCATGAGAAATTATGGCTCACCATTCATAATACTTTCTTTAGTCTATAAACATGTCTCAAACTGTAAAATACCTTTGGTTGAAGGTAAAACAATTAGTATAATCTGTCTGAAATAAATGGGCTGAAAACATCATTCAAATGGTGCAAACAAAGAAAAAAACCTGAAATGGAAGGTGTCTTTTCTGTCTAAAAATACTGAGTTTCTAATTGCCTAGCCATTGCTTTTTTTTTTTAAATAAAACATAAGAGATATCATATATATAACAAATGTTCTGCCCATACCAAATCAGCTACTCTGCACAGTGAGTCAGACAGGTCATCAAAAACCATGACCATTTTACGACTCCTTGTTGGGGATGAAGCCTCTTCAAGCAGTTGCAATACTTGTTGCTCCGCATTTTGTTTCAACAAGTAGAAACCTGTGTGATCTTTCAATTCAGGTATACCAAATAATCCCTGAAGGAAAGAACAAATCAATGTGAAAAAAAAAACATTAATAAAACTAATGAGAAAGTTCCAAATGTTCTTTTTGTTTTTATTAATAATTTAATCAAACAATTGTCCAGACCAGTGATTACCAAAATTTCCACATCCAAGAACCATTTTTATAACTACATACAAGTTGCAGACCATCACCTCATAAAGTGAGAAAAAAAGCAAAAACAAGTGCCATAAGATGAGAACGTGTAAATTACGAACACACAACAATCCAATATTTTAGCAAATGCCTTTGTCAAGTGAGAAAACAATACGAAGGGGGTCATCAGAATCAATAAAGACCACTGAAGGATCAAGACTGTTTGATTACAACACCTTAAGAAAAGATCTCATAGCTAAAGAATAGGGATTGAAGGACTAGAAAATTAAGCTAATAATACTGATCTTAACTTTCCTACAGGTAACACAGGTATTGATTGGGTACATGGGAACCAACTAGAAGATCTTGATTTTGCTGATGACATAACTCTTATCAGTGACAATATGAATACAAAGCAAGGAAAAATAGATACCCTGTCTTCACTGGCTAGCAAAATAGGACTTGAAATTAACAAGGAAAAAACAAAAATAATGAAACTTCCCGTTAATCAAAACGGACAAATATATGTAGAAATGACAGCTGTTGAAGAAGTCAACCAATTTGCATGCCCTGGCAGCTACATAGACCAAGGTGGTGACACTAGAAGGAAGTTAGAATTAGAATTGCAAAAGCAGCACTGACCTTTAAGAATCTACAGAACATATCGCACTCAAAAGTTATAAGCACAAAAACCAAGTTAAGGCTATTCAATTCAAATTCACCCTTATTTATGCTTGCAAAAGCTGGAAAAGAACTAAAGAAAGAGACAAGAAATTACCCTTTTGAAAACAAATGCCTACAGTGGAACGAATTCAAGAATAATGAAGAGATAAAGCAGATAAGCGAACAACAACCTGCCTCAAGGGTGATCTGGAAAAGGAGATGGACATATGTCGTCACATGATGAAAAGAAACAGTCAGAAAATCCCAAAACCAGCTATCAAGTGGAACACAACAGGCCAAAGAAAAGAAGTCGACCACGTGAAACTCTAAAGAGGACATTGTTAAGAGAAGCCAAATTAGGAGGCATGGAGTCCTTGATGAGGTTGAAAGGCTCGCCGAAGACAGGAAAACTTGGCAAAACTACCCTGTGAGCCCTATGTGACGTTTAACAGCATGGGAAGGATATAAGATAACTTCCCCATGGCAAGAATGAGAAAAAAATGCAGTGAAGTGGGTGACCATGGGCTACCTGATAATGCTGTGTGGACCAAAGTTTGTGAATCATTGTCTAGACAGTTGTGATTAATATGTCTGATTTCTGCACAAAGGGATGTGGGTTCAGATTTCATCAGACAAGATTTTATACACAATGTAGGGATTTCCACTATAGTGTAACAAGCATGTTAAACTTTTGTGTGCTGACATTAATAAATGTTTGCTTGGCATATGAATAATGAAGAGTCTTTTAGCATAATAAAGTGTTATAGTCTATACATTTTTTAGGCTTACAAATACTGAGGTTGGTTTCTTTGTGGGTTTCCATAATGAATGAACAACTGACCAACAACCAGTCTCATGGGTGATCAGGACAAGGAGATGGACATATGTTGGTCAAGTGATGAGAAGAAACGATCAGAGAATCCCAAAACAAGCTATCAAATGAAACACAACAGGCAGAAGAAAAAAAAGCAGACCACGTGAAACTCTAAAGAGGACATTGTTAAGAGAGCCCAAAATTAATAGGCATAAAATCCTTTGTTAAGAGAGGCCAAATTAATAGGCATAAAATCCCTTGATGAAGTTGAAAAGCTCGCCGAAAACAGGAAAAACTGGTCTATCAAACTATCTTGCGAGCCCTATATGACGTTTAATGGCATGGGAAGGATATAAGATACTGAGGAGGCGCGCCTCTTCAGATAAAATCCAGTAAGAATTTGAAAGTAGATCTATTTTGTAACTGAGCTGACTGCAGAGTGTAAATGAAGCCACTTTATCACAAGAAACCAGTATTGTAATAATTACTTTATTCCTATGGTTTTTATTTTATATCACTCCATATTTTCACCTTATCACTTACTGTTCTCTCCCATCTTAAATTAAAATTGTGTTTTCTATGTGGTTTGGTGTTGAAAGCTGCAGCAAATGGTGTCCATGTAGAAACATGTGCTTTTGCCCACTGTCTTTTCACACAATTTGCGCTTCTCTGATACTGTCGCAACTTTCCAACACAAGTACGACTTTTGGCCTCCCCGAACTGTATAGCTTTCAAACTCATGTTACTTTAAAGACAGTTGGATTTGAAGTTGTGTTGCCTGTTGTTAACAAAAAAAAATGTAATTAATTCTGAAAATAAAAAATGAGCATTACTTCATTTGACAGAAGATTTACTTTTGACCTTCCAAATAAAATTTTAAAAAATGATACAAGTTAAAAATTAAAATCAATTCAAACATTACACTTTAACCATAATGCCAAGGATGCTACTGGTGTAATCAGTGAGCGTTGAGTGTGAGCTAGAGATGAAAGTTTTAACCAAAGTTAAATGAACACAAAGTTCAAATAATGTCTTTGACGCCAGTAGGTAACCACGAAAGGCAAACCTAACGCACTAATTAGTTACAAAATCAATGACATTAAGAGGCAACTCTTGTCAGCTTAGCAAAATAAATCTGCATATCTGCTGTTGTCGGTATAACTAAATAGAAATGTTTACATGGCAAAAATGGCTATGAAATCTTACCAGAATGCACATTAGTCTAAACCTCTAATGAAGCATACGGTAACTTCTACGCCGCCATCATGTTGAAATTTGGCTAGTTCCGGTTGTTCAACTTCTGATGGTGGTAGTGATTCAGTGCTTTTGGCACTGTCCCATGCTCTTTTCCACTTTTCGGGGCGGAATTTTTGTTTAGTTATGAAGGACTATCATCTATGTTCTCCGGACTAGAGCTGGGAACTACTCGATATTTTAGGAACTGAACCTTTCGGGTACATGTTTAGTAAGTACTCATGTAACCGATTCCTCGAGTTATTCTTGCATCCTTCCTATAAGGATGTTGAAGGTACCATGAGCATCCAAGAAAACCAATGAAGAAGAGGAAAATTGGAACACACTGTGGCAACTGGAAAAATTGAAGGAAGAAGAGACAGTGCGAGAAGTTACTGGATGGGCTGTCAGTGTGGCTAGAAGGAAAGTCACCGGCGGATCTCATAACCAAGTGAACTGTGGAGAGAAATGATTGCCTATGCCACGCGGCATGGCACTTGAATAGAATCCTTCCCGTGCGTCACATAGGCATCGCAAGGTAGTTCGCCAAGTTTTCCTGTCTTCGGCGAGCCTTTCAACCTTATCAAGGGACTCCATACCTACTAATCTGGCCTCTCTTAACAATGTCCATTTTAGAGTTAAACGAACGTAGTCGACCTCTTTTTCTTCGATCTGTTGTGTTCCACTTAGCTGGTTTTGGGATTCCCTGACTGTTTCTTTTCACCATGTGACGACATGACATAGAATCCTCAAGGAAATAGAAAACGAGGAAGAGCTAGACTTATTTGGAGAAGAGAAATTATTACAGTGCTCAAAGACAAGGGATACACATGGAAGGAACCAGAGAATAATTCCAAAAGCAGAGATGACTGGAGAGCCTTTATCCGTGCCCTATGCTCTCAAGGGAGTGAAAGGCGATGATGAAGATGATGTGACGACATATGCCCATCTCCTTTTCTTGATCACCATTGAGACAGGTTTTTGTTCGCTTATCTGCCTTATCTCTTCATTGTTCTTGAATTCGTTCCACTTTATGCCAAGTATTTTCCTTAGGCGTTTGTTTTCAAAAGAGTCTAATTTCTTGTCTATTTCTTTAGTTGGTTTCCAGCTTTCATATGCATACATGAGGCTGGGTATTACATTTGAATTGAATAATCTTAGATTGTTTTTTGGGCTTATAACTTTTGAGTGCCATATGTTCTCGAGTTATTTCCCTTGGTAAATGTGGAGGAACCGGCTAGCGTAGTGGTTAGAGCACACGTCTGGCAGCCGAATGGTCGAGGGTTCAAATCGGGGAATTTTTTCATACCAAATGACTCTCTCTCTCTCTGAACCTTAGGTGCTCAGGGCACACGGGGCTTCCGCAAGGGTTTTCCACAAATGCCTGTCCTTCGCCTTTTTTTCTGCTCTTGCCCAGGTGAGCCCTCTATTGCTCAACACCATTTCTGTTGTTCTTCTCCATGTCTCTTTTGGTCTACCCTTACTTCTGTTCCCCTATGGTGTCCATCTTAGTGCTATTTTTGGTAGTGAGTTGTCAGTCATTCAGAGCACATGTCCCAGCCATCTTTCCTCAATAATTGTTGTCAGTGGCTTCATCTGCATTTCTGCCAATGTTATTTCTTATGGTGTTTGGCCAGAATATTTTCATAATTCTTCGTAAACATTTAGTCTGGAAAGAATTCAACTTGTTTTCTATGGTTTTGGTGATTTTCCAGCATTCACTTCCATAGAGTAGTACACTTAGAACATTACTATACCAAATGACTACCAGAGAAAATCTGGGAAGGAACAGCAGCAAGAAAAGGAACCTGTCACCCTAACCTCATGCTGATGGCCCAGAATAATGAAGTCTCTGAAGCTTCATCGTCTACTGGAAATGTGAAAACACGAAAGGTTTTATTAACTTGCACACAGTTGTAACGTTTAGGTTTACATCTTATCATACAAAAACATACAGAACAGAAATAGGAAAAGACGACAAAATATAAATTCACACCGCTGTTATACAAGTAGGAATGGGAGGAAAAAAGAACCAAAAGGAAATACTTAGCTGTAACTTGAAAGAAGTTATGGTGAGTGGAATAGATAAATGTTATTGGGTAGATGATTTGTAATCTAGGACGGTGAGGGTTCTGGAATATAAGTTACAGGTGAGGAAAGAATAGAATTTAGCAGAGAGAGAGAGAGAGAGAAAGAGAGAGAGAGAGAGTATGATTGTGCTGAAAGGGAATATTAAGTATTAACTTTCAAACTGACTCGTTAACTAGCTGATTAACTTACATCATAATACTTCCCGTGCCGCTAAACGTCAAATAGGGCCTGCATGGTAGTTCGCCAAGATTTCCTGTCTTCGGCGAGTTTTTCAATCTCATCAAGGGATGTTATGCCCACTGAACTGGCCTTTCTTAACAATGTCCACTTTAGAGTTTCACGTGGCCGACCAGCTGACTCTTCCCGTGCCACAGGAAGAAACGCGGACGTTCAGTTGGTGCCAGAGTAAAAGCGCGGGTCTTGATCTGTATAGGGGATATAGTTGTAAAATGGAATGGAAAACAGTATTCCCATGTACTTCCGTGTACTTATTATGTTTCAAAGTATAATTAAATGTATGAAAATTTCATAAATGCAGAGTTTTTTTTAGGAAAAAAGAAGTAATGTGACGTTTTTAGACAATGACTGCGCCCAGCTCACCATCAGCTAGGTCTAGATCTACACTACTTACCATCTGAGATGTCTAGATCTACTTGTCGATCTTGTATTGTGATCCTATGTTGCATTCTCGCTAAATTAATGTATAAAATAACCTCCTAACTACTTCTCCAGTCGTCTAAATATGTCTAGATCTACTTGGGATACATTCAAGAGCAGTGGGGTGGTCACAGGCCATGTTCATACCCCTATCTACATCATCAAAAATTGAAAATTTTCGATGTTTCCCTTCCTTTTTCTCGCTCGGCATCTCTCGTCACTAAGGACTCTTTCACCATTTTGAAAAGTGTCACCGGAAACGCGGACGAAATATGTATAATCTAAATATTACACCGGTTGTTTTATTGAAACAAATGAACTGTCACTATAACGACTATGGCACGCAACTAAGTAACCGGAAGTTATCACTATAGCGACTATGGCACGGGAAGATCTTTTGTTTTAAATAGTTTTAACATTTTGTTATTGCAGAGTGATGATTTGAAAATAACTTCTTCTTCTTCTTCTTCTTCTGTTTCCGAGCCATTAAGCTCATTGCTGTAGATAAAATTTCGCATCCATTCCTCTCTATTCCTAAACTTCTTTCTCTAGTTGGTGACACCAGTTTCTTGTATATCCTCTATGTTGTCTTTCCATCTCTGTCTTGGTCTACCCCTTGGTCTTGTTTCTCTCATCTCTTGTGCATACATAATTTTCGTTTGTCTGTTCTCTTCCATTCTTTCTACATGGACCAGCCAGCGTAGTCTGTTCAGTTTCAAGTCATTTATAATTCGTTGGGATTTTAATAAGCTGTTCAGTTCAGTGTTCTTTCTAGTTCTTCATTCTCCACTGTTGGTGTCCTTTGTGGGCCCAAAGATTCTTAGGATCTTGTTATTAGTAAAATAACACAAATGACAATTTCCTCATGCTTTTCCGTGTCTGCACAGAACTGGTATTAGATTTTTAGCTGCTATTTACACGTAAATAATTACGCCAAAATTGGCGAAATCCTTTGCGAGCCCTATGTGACGTTTAACGGCACGGGAAGGATATAAGATATAAGATTTACACGTAACGTACACAGTAAAACACACCAAGCTGCAGTAAATGAGGTAAATCAAGAAACTGTGATTCCATAACAAAAAACAAGAAAAATGACAGACTTATAACAACAATTTTATGAGGTGATACTAATATGTTCGTTAGGTAAAGCCGTACCTGCTTTTTTCTAGTTTATACATTTTGTTATCACTGCTTTACTGCAGTGGCTTCGTGTATAGATATATACTTACTTTTATATACTTATACACTAATTATTCGTGTACTACTCAACATTCTTGAGAACATATGGAATTCAAAAGTTATAAACACAAAAACCAAGTTAAGACTATTCAATTCAAATGTAATATCCACCCTCATTTATGCATGCGAAAGCTGGAAAACAACTAAAGAAATAGAAAAGAAATTAGACTCTTTTGAAAACAAATGCCTAAGGAAAATACTCGGCATCAAGTGGAATGAATTCAAGAACAATGCAGAGATAAGACAGATGACGGAACAACAACCAGTCTCATGGGTGATCAGGAAAAGGAGATGGACATATGTTGGTCATTTGATGAGAAGAAATGATCAGAGAATCCCAAAACAAGCTATCAAGTGGAACACAACAGGCCGAAGAAAAAGAGGCAGACCGCGTGAAACTCTGAAGAGGACATTATTAGGAGAGGCCAAGTTAACAGGCATAAAATCCTTTGATGAGGTTGAAAGACTCGCCGAAGACAGGAAAAATTGGCGAACTACTTTGCGAGCCCTATGTGACGTTTAACGGCACGGGAAGGATATAAGATATAAGACTCAACAAACGTTTCTGCTTTTTTTTTTTTTTTTGGAAACGATTTAGATTCTGCGTTATAAATCAGTATCAAGTTAATACTACTCGGTATCTGGATTCGGTTTGTATTTGGTTTTGTAGGAACCGAATACCTACATTTACCGGAAGAACCGATTCCGACGTCGATTCCTGGTCCGCTCCGATCACATCCATAGGTGCTTTGATCTCGTCTTCAATATCTCCTTCAGCACAGTAACTGAAAAATTCTTGCTTATCAACAGCAAAGTTATTATACTGCTATTGTGCCTGTTTTGATGCAAAATTAATGTTTTTTAAATGGTAAAATTATGGTTTCATTTTCCTTGGGGATACGGTGTTAGGCCCGTATTTCCACGACATTCGGCACGTAAAAGTGTTGTAAACATGATGCATGTGATACATCTCCTTGTTGTAAATATGATGCTTGTGATATCTTTCTTGTTGTAAACATGATGCTTGTGATACCTCGCCTTATTGTAGACATGATGCTTGTGGTACCTCTCCTCGTTGTAAACATTTATGATAGCTTTCCTTGTTGTAAATGTTATACTTGTAAATAAGAAAACTAGCACATCATGTCTGTAGGAAAGAAGAAAAACTAGCACGTGTCATGTCTATAGGAAAGAAGAAAAACTAGCACATGTCATGTCTATAGGAAAGAAGAAAAACTAGCACATGTCATGACTATAGGAAAGAAGAAAAACTAGCACATGTCATGTCTATAGGAAAGAAGAAAAACTAGCACATGTCATGTCTATAGGAAAGAAGAAAAACTAGCACATGTCATGACTATAGGAAAGAAGAAAAACTAGCACATGTCATGTCTATAGGAAAGAAGAAAAACTAGCACATGTCATGTCTATAGGAAAGAAGAAAAACTAGCACATGTCATGTCTATAAGAAAGAAGAAAAACTAGCACATGTCATGTCTATAGTAAACAAGAAAAACTAGCACATATCATGACTATAGTAAACAAGAAAAACTAGCACATGTCATGTCTATAGTAAACAAAAAAACTAGCACACATCATGTCTATAGTAAACAAGAAAAACTACTACACATCATGTCTATGGTAAACAAGAAAAACTAGCACACACCATGTCTATAGTAAACAAGAAAAACTAACACGTATCATTTCTATCAAGTGCCATGCCGTGTGGCATAGGCGATCATTTCTCTCCACAATTCCCTGTCTTTAGACTTGATTATGAAATCCTCTGGTGACTTTCTTCCTAGCCACACTGACAGCCCATCCAGTAACTTCTCTCTCTGTCTCTTCTTCTTTCAGTTTTTCCAGTTGCCACAATGTGTTCTAATTTTCCTCTTCTCAGAAAATGTCCTACAAAACTCACTTGTCTGCCTCTGATCTTTGCTGTAATTTGCCTTTTAACTCCAGCCTCTCTTAAGACTTCTTCGTTGGTTTTCTTAACTGTCCATGGTACCTTCAACATCCTTCTTAGAAACACATTTCCATGGCCTCCATTTCTCGCTGTACTCTCTTATTCATGTACCATGCTTCACATCTATAAAACAAAATAGACTCGCTGTAACATTTAAGTACTTGGAATCTTGTTTCCATTGCTATGGATCTGTTGCACAAGATGTTTCTCATTTACTGGAATGCTGACTTGGCCTGAGCATGTTTTTATTTCATTGTGACATTTCCAATCAGCTGCTATAATTGTTCCTAAGTACTTGAATGTATCACCTTGTTTCAGTTCTGTGCCATCGATGTTTACAACAAGGAAAGCTATCACACACGTTTACAACATGGAAAGCTATCACACACATCATGTTTACAACAAGGAGAGGTGGTGAAACATGATGTGTTGATAGCTTTCCTTGTTGTAAATGTGTGTGATAGCTTCCTTTTTGTAAACGTCTATGCTAGTTCTCGTTTGCTGTAGGCATAATTTTTGGTACATTCTCTTGTTATAGACATGATGTATGCTATCTTCCCAAATTGTTATAGGCATGACGTGCTGATTTTTCTTGCATGCAGAAGACATGTATGTTAGTTTTTCTTGTTTACTATAGACATGATGTGTGCTAGTTTTTCTTGTTTACTATAGACATGATGTGCTAGTTTTTCTTGTTTACTATAGACATGACATGTGCCAGTTTTTCTTGTTTACTAATGACATGATGTGTGCTAGTTTTTCTTGTTTACTGTAGACATGACATGTGCTAGTTTTCTTGTTTACTATGGACATGATGTACTAGTTTTTCTTGTTCACTATAGATATGATGTGTGCTAGTATTTCTTGTTTACTGTAGACATGACATGTATGCTAGTGTTTCTTGTTGTCCTGGACATGTGTTAATCTTTTTTATTAGTAACATGATGAGTAATGTAGCAGTCAGATACATCAGAAAGTCAGAATACCAAGAACTACTTTGGCAATCCATTGCACATTTTTTCAGCATCTTTATCTGTCTATTTCCAGGACAAGCCGCCATAAAAGATGAACATAAGTTGTCAGCAGAACTCAGGGATTTCATCCACAAATGTTTGGAAGTGGGCATTGATATCAGGGCTAGTGCTCACCAACTGTTAGAACATCTTTGCTAAGTAAAGCCATGCCACTGTCATCTGTGAGAACACTGATAGCAGCTGCCCGCAGTGCTTTATGCAAATAACTGTGATAGTTAATTTAATGTGTTGATTAGTGTATTGTAAAGCATATTTCCCATTCTACTCAGTATTACAGTTATTTGCAAAAGTTTAAGGCCACCTGTAATTTTCTTGAAATTTCACAGTTGTACAGAAACAAGTAATCCAATTCTGAAGATATCTGAAAAAAAAAAATGACACAGCAGATGAATATTTACACTCTCTTCAACAAAAAGCTGCTGGTATCAGTACTTGGTACGGTCACTTTTGTTTTTATTACAGACAGAATGTGATGTGGCATACTGCCAGTTAGGGATTTTCTATAGTCACATCCTTGTCAAAAATTGGCTTACAACATGGAGTCACTTTGCAATGGATTCCCTCCCACTGTGGGATACCAGGCAATGAGAAAACTGACCATGTGGCCAAAGTGGGCACTGAAATGGAGCAACCAGACATACCAATCACCTATAATCAGAAGAAAAGCACGATAAAATCCTACAGGAAGCCACAGACACCACCACATGATGACTATCACATGCTAAACAGAAAGGAACAAGTCACCATCTTCCGTCTCCGAATAGGACACAGCCAACTCCGAAGTCATATGTATACAAAGTTTAAGGTTGGTACTACTAATCTATGTACATGTGCCCAGGTGCCCCAAACTGTGGAACATATCCTCCAGAACTGCACCAACTATGAGACACTGAGAAATAATTACTGGCCCAGTGAAACCACTAAAGAAGATAAGCTCTACGGTTCCATACATGAATTACAAAAAACAGTGAAATTTATCCAAGAGACAGGACTGCAGATATAGACAGACAATGCGAACGAAGAAGAAGAAGAAGACAATAGTCACATCAAATGTCATTGCACCAAACATACTTTATTGCTTCAATTAAAGCTTGGAAATTTGATGACTATTTTTCTGCAACCTTAGCCATTAAAGGACCCACAAATTCTCTATAGGGCTGAGATCAGAACTGTTACCTGGGCATTCAAGCACAGCAGTTTTGCTCCTCGCCATGTAAACCTTCACCGCCTTGGATTTATGGCATGGGGTGCCATCATGCATGAAAACTGAGCATCTGTGCACTGTCATGTAAGTTACTAGATTGTCCACAAAGACCAGTCAGTGTAGTTCTTTTCAGCAAAAAGTGTAATGAAGCAGTACTGATTTTGACATTGCACCCCATATCATCTGACTATGAGGATGTCTCATGGTGCTAAGGATGTATTTGTCATGAAATCTTACCTTTTGATCATCAAACATGTGATAGACATGAGGCAAATTGACTTGGCTCTAATTCTCAGCAGTCCATGATTAGCAAAATAAAGTCTTTTCCTTTTTATTAAAAGGGTTAGTCTAAATTTTTTTTTAAGGTTTATATGATTTTAATACAAATTCTTTGCTGAGACATTTGGAAACAGTGCTGATATTAATATCTGTCCCTGCTGATTGTAGAAGGGCCCTGATTTTCCTGCACGAACTCTTCAGAGAACTCATAACAGTTTGCCGTATGATGTTGTCATAATATGGAGTTGTTTTCATGGGACATCCACTTCTCCTTTGGTCACTGAAATCTCCATATCTTGACATTTTATGATCACATTATGAACAGTAGTCTTGCAAACATTCACCTTTCTGCTTATTTCATGTTCAGAGTATTCTTCATGACATAAAGTCACTATTGCTGTCCTCAGACTTACACAATGATGGTTTTTTGCCCACTTTTAACTACACATAAAATATATACACAACATCTCACCACGAAAACCAGAAGCAGACTGATGCCCGAACACTTGCTCCTACTCCATAAATAGGTGCTAATGTAATATGATGCACCATTGACACTAAGTTGTGCAATACAGGTAAGATATGACATATTCAGCTAAAATCTCATAAAAACAACAAGTGACTTAAACTTTTGCAAATGACTGTAGTTGTAGTAGGGTATAATTAAGATGTCCGTGACAACATTGTGTTTTAATGAAAGTTACAGTTTACATGCAAAGGCATGGCTCGGCTTATAATGCAGCTGCATTTATTGGGCACAGAGTGGTTCTAGTTGCATCACATTGTTTCAAGTGCTAAGAGAGTGACTGAAATTCGGTATGCACTAGCGATAAGATAAACTTATCATCTCTGCCTGAGTTAAAATAACCTTTCATCTATACTAGAGCTAAGATAAAACTGTCAGCTGTGCTAGAGATAAGATAAAACTGTCAGCTGTGCTAGAGATAAGATAAAGCTGTTATCTGTGCTAGAGTTAAAATAAAATTGCCATCTGTGCCAGAACTAAGATAAAACTATCATCTGTACCAGAGGTATTGTTACACTGGTCTGTAGCGTTTAGCCTAGTATATAATGATTTGTTAATGTAGTGCTCTGTAAAGCGGTCAGATCATGTGTTGTGACAATACGAGGGTTGATTGATAAATTCATGGCCTAAGCTACAAATACTTAAAACACACAGTTGATATTAGGTGCATTTGTAGATCAGATTAATGTAAGATTAAACACCAAGTGTCAAGCAATTAACTGCAACCAATTTTTTTTTACAGGCTACTGAAGTGGTAAGGGGTGGCAGAAATTGAGAAAATGGATTTCTCATCGAGCAGTCATTCATTACCTCTGCATCAAGGGCTTATCATCGAAAGAGATCCATGAGGATATGGTAGAGACTCTAGGGGAGAGTGCCCCTTCCTACAGCACAGTGAAGAAATGGGCAGCTCAATTCAAACGAGGAAGGGAGAGTCTGGAAGATGATCCCCGTCCAAGAAGGCCAAGAATGGTAATCACTGATGAAATCACCACCAGAATCCATGACATGATAATGGAAGATTGATGACTAACTGAGTGGTACATTACTACTGAGTTGGGCATCTCCCAGGAACATGTTCATGCCATTATTCACAATTATCTTCAAATAACAAAGGTTTCTGCTCGATGGGTCCCGAAACTTCTTGGAGCTAATCACAAACAACAGCGTCTCAACATGTCAAGAGACAATCTTGGCCATTTTTCTGCAGATCCTGAAAAGTTTCTTCAGCAATTTGTGACTATGGATGAAACTTAGGTTCATCATTTTCAACCAGAAACCAAAGAACAGTCAAAGCAGTGGAAACATCAAGGATCCCCACCTCCAAAGAAAGCAAGGGTGGTTCTGTCTGCAGGCAAAGTAATGGCTTCCATCTTTTGGGATTCAGAAGGTGTGCTATTGGTAGACTATCTTCAAAAGGGCAGAATGGTCACTGAGGTCTATTATGCTAATCTTGTGAAGCAACTGCAGGTCAAACTGAAAGAAAAGTGTCGAGGTAAATTGACAAGAGGAGTCATCTTTCATCAAAACAATGCTCCAGTTCACAAGTTGACGGTGGCAATGGCTGCCATTCATGAATGCGGCTTCCAGCTTTTTGAACATCCTCTTTATTCCCCAGATTTGGCCCCTTTGAAGTATTACCTGTTTACCAAACTCGAAAAGGAGCTCAGTGGTCACAAATTTGCTCCAGATGATGACATCATTCATGCTGTAGACCATTTTCTACTGGTACAAGAGTTTTACAAAGAAGAGATCCATATGCTCCAGGATCACTGGACTAAGTGCATAAACTTGCAAAGGGACTATGTTGAGAAATAATCCAAAAAAGTTGTCCAAAAATAATCTGTTGTACCTTAGGCAGCGAACTTATCAGTCACTCCTCGTATGGTTAATTCTTAGCGTATAGCCTTCTTGTTGATGACTGTAAACAACATTTATCAACATAAATTTGTAAACATCTGTACAAGGTTAAGTGTAGCAGTGACCTAACACTGGAATATGCTACACACAAGGATTAAAAATTACAGATTTGACAAAACTAAGGGTTTTTTGTTTGTGTGGTTTTTTTTTTTTTTTAGTAAATTATGAAAATCATTGGCTTTAAAAAAATTGTTATATCCTATTTTGTGAAGTTATTTTTTGTCCAATAAATTTAAGAACTTTTTTAACCCATTGATACATTTTTCCATGTATGCCCATGTTTTGCATCTTTAACAGTAGGCCTTTTTGCCAGACCCTGTCATATGCCTGCTGGAAGTCTACAAACTCTGTCATATGCCTGCTGGAAGTCTACAAACTCTGTCATATGCCTGCTGGAAGTCTACAAACTCTGTCATATGCCTGCTGGAAATCTACAAAGACAGCTACAGAGTTTCTCTTGTGTAAAAAACTGCCTTTTACACTTTGAGTGAGGAGAAATAGCTGGTATTCGGTTCTTGATCCTTTGCGGAAGCCTGCCTGAAAGTTATTGAAGGATCCCAAGGATTCGAACTGCCCGTACAGCCTATTGTTAAGCATTCATTCTGTTAGTTTACCAATGTTGGAAGTCATTGAGATTGGACTAAAGCTTTTTAGGTCATCTTCTGGCTTTCCTTTTTCCATGATAGGTAAAACTCTTGCGGACTTCCAAATTTTGGAATTTGGAAGATTTTTTAGTTTTCTTTGCATTAAGATAAAGGTTTTGCTCTTCACTGTTGTTACGGACTGACATAATTAGTTTTTTCCATTCTTTTTTGTGTTGTAGATAGTAATACTGCGTCATCAGCATATCTAATCTTGGGTAATTCATAACTTTCAATTGTTATGGCATTGTAATATTCTTTGTCTACATCTTCTCTAACATTCCTCATCATATTTTCAGTATACAAGTTAAATAAGTAAGGCAACAGTATGTAAACCTGACGACCCCTTGTTTTATGTCAAACCAAGTTGTTTTTTTTTTGCCATTTATTCTAAATGCTGCCTGTTGACCTTGATGCATCAGTGATATTAATTGTGCCACATGATAATAATAAATTAGCTCACTGATTTTTCATTTCTAGAAGTTTGGTTCTCGATCTTGAAAACAGGTCTATCTTTTATTGGTACTTTTTAATTTTGGCATTGAATGTTGCACGGGTCTTCTTCTTTGTTCGCTTCTACCACCAAGACCGCCCCGTGATCCTACTGAATTTACTCCTGTGGTCCTCAATAGTTCCCGCAGTCCCCGAAAGTACCACACGAGATCCCCAAGAGGACCACAAGAGGTTCAGAGTATCGCAGGACTTGAGCCTGTATTCTCAGTTGGTCTCAGAAGCAGGAATGCGTGACACCGTGGTTTTCATTGCACCGGTTTAATCTAGAGTTGGACTTTCTCACTGAAAACCTTGACATGTTTCGGATATCAGTATATCCCCGCAGGGTGAGAGGTAGTTACCCATCCAGGCTAGAATTGGACTTTCTCATCGGAAAACCTCGACGTGTTTTGGAATACCCGTATATCCCCACCGGGTGAGATGTGGTTTCTCGTCCAGTCCAGCATTGGACTTTCTCACCAGAAAACCTCAGCGTGATTAGGATACACTTACATTTCCTCCGGGTGAGAAGTGGTTGCCTGTCTAGATTGCACTGGCCCAGTGTCTCCGACTTCAGCATTTTGTGGTCATGGCCGCTACCCTTCCTAGTTGTGACCAGGATGGAGCTTTTGTCCAGGAGGACGAATGCTCACCACTAGTAAGTTTCACCCCTGGGTTGAGCCAGTTTAAGCATATTATCCCAGTATGGGCGTGTTTAGGATGTGACCGACCTCTAGAGCGGAGGTACCATGACATGAGTAGCCATCAAGTTTCACCCCTGGTTTAAGTTGGTTTAGGCATATTTCACCAGTATGGGTGTATATCATATGTGGCCGGCCTCTAGAGCAGAGGTGCCGTAGTATGAGTAGCTCTCACCATGAGACTACTGGACATAGCGATTAAGCTTCATTTTATCCTTTCCATCACCTTTTCACATCGGCACCGCACGGCAACCCTAATTTCTTTTTCGCATTTCTTCATTGGCCAGGAGGAGTTTCACTCCACGTGCGGCATCCGAAGAATCTCGCCAGTAGTGTCTTAGCCTCTGGGTTAAGCCGGTTCAGGCAATTCACCCGATATGAATGCACATAGGACGTGGCCAACTCCAGTCCAGAGGTGCCGTGATTTGAGCAGTCCTGACCTTGAGGCTACTGATTATTTCACTTAATCCTTTCTTTCACCTTTTCCACAGTGGCACCACGCGGCAACCCCATTCATACCTTTCTTCACTGGCTGGGAGGAGCCCCACTCCACGTATGGCAGCTGAAGAATCTCGCCAGCAGTGTTGCATGGGTCTAAAATTTGATGCATGCTGGTACAGCAAATAACAGAATGTTAAAACTATTTTATATAATCTGTTTTGTATGCTTATACACTATCAGAATAGCAACATGGAATGTTAGAACTCAATTCCAGGCTGGAAATTTAGAAAATGTAAAAAAAAGGAAATGGAAAGGATGAAGATCAACATACTAGGAATGAGTGAGGTTAGATGGACAGGTGCAAGGAAGAAAAACTTTGATAAATATAAAATAATATATTCAGGATGCGATAAACATAAAAAAATTAGAAATAATAATATGGAAACATTTGAATAAAGTTAAAGAAACCATGCAGAAAAGTGAGAAACATCAAACTGAATGCAGAATTCCTTAAAAATTACAAAGAAATGCGAGAACAATACAGAGTTATTATAACAAATAGATACAATGCAATAGCAAAGATAAATAGTATAGATGAACAATGGGCAATGTTAAGAGATTTCATCCACCAAAAAAAAAAAAATCTCCCCCCCTCCACAAAAATAAATGGATGGCAGACGACATCTTGGGACTGATGGACAAGAGAAGGAGTAAAAATAACCAAGAAAAATATAGCAGGATACATTTTTTTAAAAATAAGACGCAAATGTAGAGAAACAAATGAAGTGTAGTTAAATGAATAGTGCAGACAAATAGAGGACTCCCATAATAAAGACAATGGACACTGTCAATTGACCAATTGGAAGATCTTGACTTTGCAGATGATGTGGCACTTCTGGCACACAACCACACACAAATGCAAGAGAAACTTGAGATCTTAGGCAAGAATTCAGCTAAAATGGAACTATATATTAACAGACACAAAACAAAGATAATGTAAAGCAACAGTGCAAGCAATAGCCTCATGGTAACTGAAGGAGTGCCAATTGAGGAAGTAGAGTATTTCACATATTTAGGCAGCATAGTGGATAAATACAGGGGAACAGAAAAGGATGTTAAAGCCAGAATAACCAAGGCCAGGACAGCATTTATCCAATTAACAAAATATGGTCATCTAAGAACATCAAAACAAGAACCAAACTTAGGCTTTTCAATACAAACGTAAAGACTGTCCTATATAGTTCAGAGACATGGGTAATGACCAAGACAATACAACAAAGGATACAAACATTCATGAACTACTGCCTGTGGAGGATGTTAAACATTAAATGGCAGGACAAGATCAGAAACGAGTAGGTCTGGGAAAGAGCAGGACAAGAACCTATGAACCCACAAATCATGTCTAGGAGCTGGAGGTGGGTTGGCCAGGCTCTGAGGAAACCTGACACCAGTATATCAAGACAGGCACTGACATGCAGTCCTCAAGGAAATAGAAAACAAGAAAAACCTAGACATACTTGGAGAAGAAAAATGATGACAGTGCTCAAAGACAAGGGGTACACATGGAAGGAAGCAGAGAATAATTCCAAGAACAGGGATAACTGGAGAGCCCTTATCCATGGCCTATGCTCCCAAAGGAGTGAAATGCGATGAGATAATAAAGACAGCAAAAACATGCACAAACAAATTAGTGAACTCAGAGGCAGGAAGACAAAATGTACAACAGGATGCCTGAAATCAAAAGAAGGTAAAATGTTAATGGGAAAAGAAGACATTGTGGACAGAATACACAGGTGAGCTATATGGAGGAGAAAGACCAGAATTGACACCAGATACTGGTGGTTATGAGGACTTCAAACGCGCCTCAAACAGCCTCTGGCAGTCAAGTCCAGGTCCTGGCCTTCCTGTGGCAGAACTGTTTAAACTGACAGGAGAAGGGGCGAGAGCGAATATCTGGGGCCTGAAAACCAGTTACTTAGGGTAGATGAGTGGCACGCTTGGTAGCTCATCTGCCGCTGTTGGCGAGATTTTCAGCTGCCGTGCGTGGAGCGGTGCTCCTCCCGGCCGATGAAGAAATTTGCAAATGAGGTTGCCTCACAGCATCACTGTGGAAAAGGTGGTAGAAAGGATAAAGCGAAGCAAACAGTCAAATCACGGCACCTCTGGTCTGGAGGTCGGCCATGTCCTGAGTGCAGTCATATCGGGTGAAATGCATGAACCGGCTTGTCCCAGAGGTTAAGACACTGCTGGCGAGACTCTTCAAATGCCGCGCGTGGAGTGAAGCTCCTCCCAGTCAAGGAAGAAATGCGGAAAAGAAATGAAGGTTGCTGTGCGGCGCCGATGGGAAAAGGTGGTGGAAAGTGAAGTTTAACCGGTATGTCCAGTAGTATCGCTACGAGGGTTATACCACGGCACCTCTGCTCTAGAGGCCGGCCACGTCCGAAATACACCTACACTGGTGAAATATGCCTGAACCGGCACACACCAGAGGTGGAACTTGATGGCTAGACATGTCATGCCACCTCCGCTCTAGAGGTCGGTAACGCCTGATATACACCCATACTGGTGAATTTTGCCTAAACCGGCTCATACTAGGGGTGAATCTTGAAGGCTATGCATGTCACAGTACCTCTGCTCTAGAGGTCAGTCTCATCTCAAACACGCCCATACTGGGATAGTGCCTAAACCGGCTCAACCCAGGGGTGGAAGTCACTAATGGCGAGGATTCGTCCTCCTGGACAAAAGCTCCATCCTGGTCACAACTAGGAAGGGTAGTGGCCACGACCGCAAAATGCTGAAGTCGGAGACACTGGACCAGGGAAGTCTAGATAGGCAACCACCTCTCACCCGGCGGGGATGTTTGCGTATCCTAATCACGCTGAGGTTTTCTGGTGAGAAAGTCCAACTCTGGATTGGATGGGCAACCACCTCTCACCCGGCGGTGATACACGGGTATCTCAAAACACGTCGAGGTTTTCCGGTGAGAAGGTCCAACTCTGGCCTGGGTGGGCTACCGCCTCTCACCCAGCGGGGATGCACTGATATCCTAAACACGCCGAGGCCTTCCGGTGAGAAAGTCCAACCCTAGACTAAACTGGTGCAATGAAAACCACGGTGTCACGCAATCCCGCTTCAGAGACCCACCAAGAATATAGGCTAAAGCCCTGTGATACTCTGAACCCCTTATGGTCCTCTCGTGGATCTCATGTGGTCTTTTCAGGGACCACACAGGGGACCACCGGACCTAATGAGGACCACAAGCGTAAATTCAGTAGGATCACAGTGCGGTTTTGGTGGTAGAAGCGAACGAAGAAGAAGAAGAAGACCAGATACTAGTGAAACTTGGGGGTTCAAATCTGGCCAGAGGCACCCCAGTCACCCAGCTGTAGAGATGGGTACCCGATTTCTTCTGGAGTTGGGGAAGGAAAGGCAGCCAGGCGTGATGCTGACAATATCACCCTCTAGTGTGGTGAGAGGTCAAGGAAAATATGGGCATTAATACCATATCCCTATGTGGCCCTAAGGCATGACAGGATTACCTTTACCTTTTACTGAAAACTGATGGGCCACCAATACCTGAAGGTGAAATCATAGATGCCATCAAACACATGAAGAAAGGACAAGTGACTGGGCCTGATAATATAACAATAGAAGAAATAGAGGCACTAGAGGAGACAGGAATAAAAATAATAACCAAGTTACTGAATGACATTTACAACAGTGGTTACATACCCAGTCACCTCCTTAAATCCACATTTATAGCACTACCAAAGAAATCAGGTTCAAAGGAATGTGAGGATCACAGGACTATCAGCCTCTTGTGTCACATAATGAAACTACTTATGAGAATTATTATGAGAAGAGCAAGGAAAAAGATAAAAGTGGAAACAGCAGATGAACAGTTCGGATTTGTTGAAGGAAAGGGAACACACAATGCCATTTATGCTTTGCGAACGCTAACAGAAAGAGTTTTAGAAGTACAGACAGATCTCTGCATATGGTTCATTGATTACACCATGATATTTGACAGGGTGAAACATGATGAGATTATTAAAATGCTTGAAGACATAAACATAGACGGTAAAGACCTGAGGATTGTAAAACATCTATACTGGCAGCAGGAAGCAGCAATTCGAGTTGAAAATAAAACTGGAAAATATCAGCCTATAAAACAAGAGGTGCAAGAGGGATGTGTACTATCTCCAGACCTTTTTTCTCTGTACAGCGAAATATTCTAAGAACGATCATCACAGAACCAGGCATAAAAACTGGAGGATACAATATTAACAACCTTCGGTATGCTGACAACACAGTACTGATAGTTGAGAACCAACAAGACCTGCAAAATCTCTTGGATAAAGTTGTTAAAGAAAGAGAACAGAAAGGCTTTACTTTGAACATCAAGAATACAGAGACTATGGTTATACTTAAGAAACAGATCCACCAAAATGTAGCATAAAATTAAATGGAACTGTTCTAAATCAGGTGCAGAAATTCAAATACCTTGGAGCAGTAATAACTTCAGATAGGAAATGTAAACAGAAATTAGGAACAGAGTAGCCCAACAAAGACCATATTTCAGAGAATGAAAAACATATTATTCAACACATCCTTAGCATGAGTGTTAGAAAACGAGTCCTAAAATGCTATACTGAACCTATCATATTATATGGAAGTGAATCATGGACAATAGGCAAGTCCACACAAAAATCATTGGAAGCAGTAGAAATGTGGTTTATTAGAAGAATGTTGCGAATTTATTGGACAGCAAACATAACTAATGGAGAATGTATGAGAAGAGATGGAGAGACAAAAAAATCTTGTAAAAAAAAAATAAGAGAGACAATGTACTTTCATAGGACATGCAATGAGAAGAGAGGGCATTGAAAACATTTTAACAACAGTAAAACAGAGGGAAGTTGAGCCAGAGGAAGACAGTGAAATAATACTGGACAGTATGACGAGATGGTGTGAGAAGAGTTCGCCAACTGAGCTAATGGCCTGCATGAAGGATCGTGTACTCTGGAGAAGCATAACGGCCAACGCCAGTTGGTATGGCACCTGATGATGATGATACACTAATTATTCGTGTATCTGTAAATAACAGAGCGCTGTTGTGGTAATGTTTTTTTGAACTTCTGAAGGAACAATGTCAGAGGTTACCAGCAAACAGTCTCTGGCTGATTTCTCACTGTATGTCGTCTTTGGAGTTGGAAAACAGTTGCTCAAACTGTCATTTTTACTCTTGTACAAGAGGAGGAAATGTGAAGCAGTGGGTGCGAGTCAGCGAAATGTCACGGCAAAACTTAGTTGATAACGACACTGTGCAGTTTTAGATAACCGTAGCAAAATATACCGTTGCTTGTGATTTTTACGACCTAAAGTGGCTCGAGTCGAATTTCCGACGCTTCCGGTTTCCGACGTGGTGCCATGCGTCGAAAAACTGATTCATGTTTTGTTTAATTAAAAACCGTTGTAACGTTTAGATTGTAAACATTTAGTGTACATGCCCCGTGACCCTTTTCATTATGGCAGAAGCGGGGATAGTTACGAGTGATGTCGAGTGTGAAAAACGGAGTTTTTGATCGAGAAATTTCAATTTTTGGTGATGTAGATAGGGGTATGGACATGACCTGTAGCCAGATCACTGTCTTGAATATATATCTAGTAGATCTAGACATATTAGATGACTGGATAAGTAGTTAGAAGGTTATTTCAGACATTATTTTAGTGAGAATGTAACATAAAATCACAATATGACATTGACAGGTAGATCTAGGCGCCTCAAATGGTGAGGAGTGTACATCTATCTGTCTGCCTGCCTGCCTGTCTGTCTGTATCCGATAGTAGATAGGACGCAAGTATTGTCTAAAACATCACATTACTTCTTTTTTTCCTGAAACAAACTCTGCATTTATGAAATCTTGATACATATTTAGTTATTTTGAAACATAATAAGTACACTTTTCACACGGAAAAACAGTGTTTTCATTCACTTTTATTAATATACTCCTATACATATCAAGACCCGCTCTTTTAGTATGGCACCCAACTGAACGTCCGCGTTTCTTCCGTGTCTTGGGGAGAGCTCTAGGTTTGTTACACATTCGCAGTTAAATGACCCGCAAAAGGATATGTTGCAATGATTTTACGCCAACATCAGCTATGCAGAGCAAGTTCATGCCGAATACTTATTCCATTATGAGGACAATGTTTTATCTGACGACTACTTTGCAGTTGTTACTTTTGCGTTGTTATTTGATATTCAACAATCAAATAATTTTGACTGTAATTAACGAGACAATTTTATATAAATTAACACATCTTTATAAATGATATTAAAATAAGTAATTTATGACATTTTCCTCATATTCGCTGCCCCGGATATAAGGGGAGATATATTGAGAGGAGACCACGAACTGAGCTAACGGCCTGTATGAAAGATCATGTACTCTGAAGAAGCATAATAGCCAAAGCCAGTCAGCACGGCACATGATGATGATGGATATAAGCGAATTAGGCTCTAGAGCATTGCTGGTTTTTATAGGAACCAGTTCTTTTGGGTACCTTTATAATAAATATTCATGGAACCGGGTCCTGGAACCGATTCCTCGAATTATTGAAGTGACTGTTCATCATCATCGTCTTTCACTCCTTTGGAAGCATAGGCCACAGATAAAGGCTCTCCAATCGTACCTGTTCTTGGGTTTATTCTCTGATTCCTTCCATGAGTATACCTTGTCTCTGAGCACCGTGATAATTTTCTTTCTCCATGTAGTTCCAGTTCTTGCTCGATGTCTTTTTCATTGAGTATTTCATGTTAGTGCCTGTCTTGCTATACTGGTGTCAGCACTGAGGTTTCCTCAGCGTGTGGCCAGTTCATCTTCATTTTCTAGACAAGATATGTAGGTCCATTAGCTCTTATCCTGCCCTTTCCCAGAGCTCCTCATTCATGATCATGTCCTTCCATTTAATATTTAAAATCCTCCTCAAGCGGTAGTTTATGAATCTTTGTATCCTCTGTTGTGTTGCCTTGGTCATAAACCATTTCTCTGAATAAAATAGTGTTTTTCTCTATGCTGATGGATATAGAGTGTCTTGAACGTTTTGGGGGAACTTCCATGACATCATGAAGTTGTTACACTTGCCTCATTTCATTGCATTGATACACTCTGTGTAACTTCATCTAGCCCAGGATCACTAACAAAGTTCATACACGATTTGTGAAATACTGATCATTCCAACTCCACAGTTGCGATACAAAACATAAATTAATAATTACGTAACTTCGGACGATACAAAAGAACAGATTTATTGATGAAACCACATTTGTTGCTGGATGTTGTCAAATGGAAGTGGCGTGTAAAGACTGATGGGTTTTTACAATACATGGAAAAGTGTCGCCATGGGACGACCTCTCACGCTACAAGATGTTGAAGGACATTTTTGCTTCTAGCTACATACAATACCATATACTCTCTCAAAAATTGAATTCAGAAGAAACTGTCCTAAAAATGACACATTTTACCCATGCTAAGCATTCTTACAAAAGACAATCTATATTCCACTATTTAGACACCCAACGAAAATACAAGGTCCGACAATTAAGTAATCAATTACATAAAAAATAAGATAAACAACAGTTGAATATATAACCTGTATTTTATTCAAAGTAAGCCCTTGTCTTCTTCTTCTTCTTCTTCTTCTTCTTCTTCGTTCGCTTCTACCACCAAAACTGCACTGTGATGCTACTGAATTTACGCCTGTGGTCCTCGTTAGGTCCCATGGTCTCCTGTATGGTCCCCGAAAGGACCACACGAGATCCACGAGAGGACCACAAGGGGTTCAGAGTATCGCAGGGCTTTAGCTGATATTCTTGGTGGGTCTCTGAAGCGGATTGCGTGACACCGTGGTTTTCGTTGCACCAGTTTAGTCTAGAGTTGGACTTTCTCACCGGAAGACCTCGACGTGTTTAGGATATCAGTGCATCCCCGCTGGGTGAGAGGCGGTAGCCCACCCAGGCCAGAGTTGGACCTTCTCACCGGAAAACCTCGACGTGTTTTGAGATACCCGTGTATCACCGCCGGGTGAGAGGTGGTTGCCCATCCAGTCCAGAGTTGGACTTTCTCACCGGAAAACCTCAGCGTGATTAGGATACGTAAACATCCCCGCCGCGTGAGAGGTGGTTGCCTATCTAGACTGCCCTGGTCCAGTGTCTCCGACTTCAGCATTTTGCGATCGTGGCCGCTACCCTTCCTAGTTGTGACCAGGACGGAGCTTTTGTCCAGGAGAACGAATCCTCGCCACTAGTGACTTCCACCCCTGGGTTGAGCCGGTTTAGGCATATTATCACAGTATGGGCGTGTTTGGGACGTGACCGACCTCTAGAGCAGAGGTACTGTGACATGCATAGCCTTCAAGATTCACCCCTGGTGTGAGCCGGTTTAGGCAAAATTCACTAGTATGGGTGTATATCAGGCGTTACCGACCTCTAGAGCGGAGGTGGCATGACATGTCTAGCCATCAAGTTCCACCCCTGGTGTGTGCCGGTTTAGGCATATTTCACCAGTGTAGATGTATTTCGGACGTGGCCGGCCTCTAGAGCAGAGGTGCCATGGTATGTATAGCTCTCGCAACGATACTACTGGACATACCGATTAAACTTCACTTTATCCTTTCCACCACCTTTTCACAATGGCACTGCACAGCAACCTTTATTTCTTTTCCGCATTTTCTTCTTTGACCAGGAGGAGCTTCACTCCACGCGCGGCATTTGAAGACTCTCGCCAGCAGTGTCTTAACCTCTGGGACAAGCCGGTTCATGCATTTCACCCGATATGACTGCACTCAGGACATGGCCGACCTCCAGACCAGAGGTGCCGTGACTTGACTGTTTGCTTCGCTTTATCCTTTCTACAACCTTCTCCGCAATGATGCTGCGCGGCAACCCCATTTGCACCTTTCTTCATTGGCCGGGAGGAGCACCGCTTCACGCACGGCAGCTGAAGAATCTCGCCAACAGTGTGTAAGCCCTTGTGTATTGATACAGCGAGTGGCACGATCTAACAAACACTGGAACGATTTCTGCAGTTCTTCTGTTGGTATGGCCCTTTTAAACTCGATCTTACGGCCCTTTAGGTGTCATTAATATCGTCAAAGAAACGTCTTTTCAATGGTAATTTTAATTTTGGGAATAGAAAATAATCACAGGGAGACAAATCTGGGGAATAGTGTGGATAGTTGAGAGCACACACTTGTTTTTGGACCAAAAATTCCTGTACAACTACCGCCCAGTGAGCCAGTGCATTGTCATGAAGAAGGAAAAAACTGCCAGGTGTTGAATACTCAGGTCGAGAATCCTTTTCAATAGACGTTTCAAAATACTTAAATAAACTTTTGTAGTGACAGTCTGTCGCTCTGGAATAAATTCTTTGTGAATAACTCCTTTGCTGTCGTAGAAGCACACCAACATTGTATTCACTTTCAACTTTTTAAGACGAATTTTTCTGCCATTTGGTGATGATGACTTCCACTGAGCACTTTGCATTTAGTTGTGGGATCATAGCGGAAAATCCGTGTTTCAACATCTGCAACAATCAAATTTAAGAAATGTTTATTTCTGCAACACGTTTTGATGATGTCTTTTGCATACTCAACACGCTGATATTTTTGGTCATCAGACAACGAATGTGGTAGAAACCGGAAAGCAACTTTTATCTTGCCCAAATCTTCCATTAAAATTTTATGAATGGTCTCTCAGTTAACACTAAATTCATCTGCCATCATCCTCACAGTCAAACAATGATCTTCTTATATCCGTTCTCTGACTTTTGCAATGAGTTCCTCATTAAGAAAAGAAATTGGACGTCCATGTCTAGTTGCATTTGTAATCGTTTCCACGGCACTTTTAAAACGTGAATACCGCCTGAATTGCATGAGATAAACAATTATTCCCATAAACTTGTCGCATCAATTCAACTGTCTCAATGGCACTTTCTGAGTTTTAAACAGAATTTAATGTTAGCTTTTTTGTTCCATGCTGATTACGTAACAATGCACCTCTGACTAGGTCAACAGAATGGCGGCTTGTTTGTCGTCTGCTTATCGGGCCGCGACGAAAAGTTACCAGATCATAGATGAAGGTTTCCTTTTTGGATTCCATGCTTTGCTTCATAGATAGCATTTTTCTCTTGGCCATAATAAAATCAATCTCATTACTTACTTGTCGGATCTTGTACTTGCGTGCTCACATTTCTAAAATCTTCCTTCTTGCCCATCTCTAAACGTTTTTTTTTTTTTTTTACTTCTTGTCTGCCTATTTTCTGTGCGTCTCTTCCAAATCCGTTCACTATGAGTACAAATACATGCGAGCAATTTCCCGCTACCCACGCCAAAATTAACTCTCTACAGGGGAGACTACCATTTCATTTCTATCCAACTCAGTTACCTGCCCTATCCTATTCTATTAAATGAACCATATAGCAGGACAGAAAGTAAAAAGTCCAGCTACAGGGGATAAAAGAGAATACATAGACAATACGGCGAAAGAGGCAGAGAAAGCAGCAAAAACAGGAGACAGCAAAACTTTATATAACATACAAAAGAGGCTGACAGGTATTATTAGATCTAAAGAAAGATCAAATGTTAGCAAAACTGGAATCCTATCAAGTTATGTCATCAACAAAATCAATATCTTCTAGTTGAGTCCCATGTACCCAATCAATACCTGTGTTACCTGTGCAGCATTTTTTCATTATGAAGTCTATGGCAATCCCAAAAAGCAAAGCAGTCAGTATACATCCTTGTTTCACATCTGTTTCAATCTGGAACCATTCCCTCATCCCTTCTTCTGTCTTGACTGCACACACAAACATATTCATTGTGGAGGTCCTTAGTGATGTTGATAATTTTAGATGGTATTCCATATAGACTTAAAATTCTCCACAATGAATCTTGAAACAGAAAGTGACTGTGACTATTTCTAGCAGCCACTCTAACATATATGTATGACTACTTCTTTCTTCAAAGGGGACCACTGAAATGGTATGACTACTGGTTTGATCGAATCTTCTTGTGGAGTACAGTTTCAACTTATAAGTTTCTTCTTGTTGCTGGTGTTCTAACCATCACCTAATTTTCTGTATTATAAGAAAATACAACAAGACACCCAGGCTTTCAACTCCACAAAAATAGTACAAATACAACTTAAACATAACTTGGCAGTCTTCCGACCAAAACAATCTGGTCAACAATGAGAATTCCCACAAAGCCAATTGGTGTAGTTTATCATCAGACAACACACATTTATTACTGGACCAAAATGAGGGGTGAAATCATGATGATGGGAATGTAGCCATCAGGCTGAACAGAAATTCACAGTAACAAATGCCCGGCGTGAGATGACCTCTACGCCACATGGGGAAAGAAAACCTTACAATGAATTATACATACAAAAAATCATACTTACAAGCTTACCCAAAGACTGCAACTCACACAGGGAAAATAAACTAAACTAATTCTAACAACACCAAGACTCTCTATCACATTTCTCGAGACAATCACACCGTTCCACAAAACACGTCCACACCGTTACACATTCACACCAAGACTGCCTAACGACCGGCTTTTTTTCACACGGACCTTTCTAACGACGTTTTGCACACGGGCCTTCCTAACGACATGAGTTGTGGTCTACGCAAACACAATTATTAGCTATACACAAATAATCTCTGAACAGAATTGCTATTCTGTTACAATCTCTGTGTATGCTATCAAATGCCTTTTTAAAGTCTATGAAGTTCAGTATTAATGGTTTCTGCTTTTCAATATGTTCTTCAAGTATTATTCTTAGAGTAAATATCTGGTCGAAACACCTTTTCCCTTTTTGAAATCCTGCTTGTTCTTCTCTCATTGCAGTATCCACTATATCTTTAAGTCTATTCAAAATGACCTTGCAAAATACTTTTGACACAACTGATACTAACGTTATTCCTATCCAGTTGTTACAGTCACTAAGGTTGTCTTTTTTTTTCTTTGGTATTTTAACAGTGATTCTTTTTTTCCATTTATAAGGGAGCTTTTCTTCTTTCCAAATATTGTTAAACATTCTCTGTAGTTGTCTCATGTTGTCATTATTGACAGCTTTTAACATTTCGGGTGTTATTTCATCTTCACCTGCAGCTTTGTTGTTAGCCATTAAATTCACTGCTGTTTCAATTTCATGCAATGTAATTTCATCAAGGTTGACATTTAGTTGCGGGGTTTGTAAGTCAGTTTCACGGTTTATCAATTATTTTGGGTGCGGTCGATTAAGTATTTCGTGGAAGTGTTCAGCCCATCTTTGCTTTTGGTCTTTACCTGATGTTAATAGGATTCCAGTTTTGCTAACATTTGATCTTTCTTTAGATCTAATAATATCTGTCATTCTCTTTTGTATGTTATATAAAGTTTTGCTGCTTTCTCTGCCTCTTTCACCATATTGTCTATGTAGTCTCTTTTATCCCTTCTAGACAAACTTTTTACTTTCTTGTCTATTTCTTTGTATGTTGCTTTTCCAAGAACTGTCATTACATTCAACATGTCTAATTTGGCTGCTGGTCTTTCATGTATGTACTTCCATGTGTTTTCTGATATCCATGCTTTTCTGATTTTTTTTTTTTTCAGTCCAGCACTTGCTTTTGCTGCTTTGATCATGGCTGTGCTGTAAGAATTCCATAATTCATCTAAACGTATCTCCTCTACTTTACTGATTGTTGTGGGATGATTGGCAAGTTCCTGATTGAAATTACTGTTAGTATTCTCTTCTTGTAGGCTGTGGCTGTTTATCTACCTGTGTACTGATTTCTTGTGTTGGCTTTTCAATTTTAGTTTTATTTTCCCTATACACAGGTTGTGATCACTGTTGACGTCTGCACCCTTATATGCTCTTACATCTGTCAGAGATGTTCTGAATTGCTTTCTAATAAAAAAATCTATCTGATTTCTGGTTCTGTCATCCGGAGATATCCATGTTGTTTTATGTATCTCTTTGTGTAGAAATATTGTGCCTCCAATGTCCATGCCCTCTATTAGACACAATTCAATTAATCTTTCTCCGTTCTGATTTACCGTGTCAGTTCCTTCTTTCCCTGTTACTTTTTCAACATCGGTGTTGTCTTTCCCTACCTTAGCATTGAAGTCCCCTATAGCAATTAGGATGTCGTGTTTAGGGACTTTGTTAATGATTTGTTCTAACTGATGATAGAAATCGTCTTTCACCTCATCATTTGCATTGTTCGTGTGTGCATAACACTGTATTGTCATTCTTCCATTTTTAGGTTGTATCGTGCTCTTATTATAGGAATGGTCACTGGTTCCCATTCTACAAGGCTCTTTGTTTCTACATTTGACATAATTATACCTATACCCTCTTGATGTTTCCCATCGTCTATGCCTGAATGTATTATTAACTTACTGTTTTCCGCCGATCTTTTACCTGCTTCTGGCCGTCGCATTTCACTTATACCCAGTACTTCTAGGTTGTATCTCTCCATTTCTCTGATGTCCTGAGTAGTTTTTTGTTGGTGCTGCCATCGTTCTTACACTCCAGAATCCAATCTTTGTCACAAGGTTCATGACAAGGGTAAAAATCACGTGCAGTAGCATCGTTTTAGATAAAATTTTAGGGCATTTTTAAAATTGTCAGCATGACCCAGCAGGTAATTAAATTGTGCTGTTTTGTGCTGCACGTGCAAGAGTCATCATTAGTGAACACTTCTCACCTTCCAATCATTTTTGTTAAAGCGGTTTGAAAAACATTATGCTACCGCGAAGGCGTTTTAGCACCTTTGAGCGTCATCGGATCATAGCCTTAGTTGAAAGCGGTTTTTCTGGCAGTGAAGTTGCACGGCGTTCGGGGATGTCCCATTTTACCATCCAAAGGCATTTGTGGCGATTTCGCGCAACCGGAGGAGTAGAAGACAAACATCGTTCAGGCCGACCTCGTTGCACGAGTAGATAAGATGACAGATACCTGGCTGTCAACACTTCGCAACGGGACAGTAACGTCCTCCACTCTCAGAAACCAGCTAATGAATACGGCAACCATCAATGTTAGCGGCAGAACAATTCGCAGACGTTTAAAAGAATCTGGTCTGGTTTCATGACGACCAGCAATAAGAATACCTCTTACTCCAGCTCACCGCAGAGCTAGAGTTGCCTGGTTCCGGCAGCACATCAGTTGGACGAGGTGCCGGGGGGTGAAATTCTTTTCACGGACGAATCCTGCTTCAGTATGCCCTTCAATGATGGCAGAATCCGTGTTTTTGGATAAGGCCAGGAAACGGTTCCATGACACCACTATCCAAGAGGTGGGTCGTTACGGAGGGAGGGGGGTCAGTCATGGTCTGGGGTGGCATCAGCAGGCACAGCATGACTCCCCTCCATGACATTCATGCCACCCTAACTGCCCAGCGATATCTGAATGAAATTCTGCAACCCATTGTCCAGCCTACCTTGCAAGTCTTTGGTGCAGGGGCAATCCTACAAGACGATAACGCAAGACCACATCGGAGTCGTGTCGTAGAAGATTTTCTTCAAAGCAAAGGATCATTAGAATAGATTGGCCAGCACGGTCGCCCGATCTGTCGCCCACTGAGCACATTTGGGATGTCCTAACCAGACGGGTTTCGACAAATCATCTTCCACCCGTTTATGTCACCCAGCTGACCCTTTTCCTTCAACAAGAGTGGCAGGCCATTTCACAGAATGTCCTAACAACCTTGGCTAACTCGATGAGGCAACGGTGCGTGGAATGTCTGGCAGCGAGCGGTGGCCACATGCGATACTGACATATTTGTTGTTTGAAGACAACTCTTGTGAATTTTTGGACGAGGGTGAGTGATTTCGCCAGCTTGCTGTATGTGTATTCTATTCCGATTTGC
The DNA here is from genome assembly GCA_009760885.1 of Achatina immaculata. Lineage (NCBI taxonomy): Eukaryota > Metazoa > Mollusca > Gastropoda > Stylommatophora > Achatinidae > Lissachatina > Lissachatina immaculata. The sequence goes on along the minus strand of CM019707.1, from coordinate 29,312,589 downwards.
AAATGAAATTATTGAATTTGTTCAGTTTTAAATGCTGTTTTCTTTGGTACTAATGGCTTGTTTGTTAGTCAGTTGATTTTGTTTTTGTAAGAATTGAAAAAAACCGGCCCTTAACTTTTGTCCAGTAGTATATTTGAAGTACTCTATTTCCTCAATGGCACTCCTCAATTACCATGGGGTCATTGCTTGTACTATTACGTTTTTTTGTCTGTTAATATATAGTCCCATTTTAACTGAATTCTTGATTAGGATATGAAGTTTTTCTTGGATTTGTGTGTGACTGTGTGCCAGAAGTGCCACATCATCTGCGAAGTCAAGGTCTTCCAGTTGATTCGACAGTGTCCGTTGTATCTGGTTTATTTTCTCTTGTATGGTGATTTTCATGATCCAGTTGACTGCTAGAAGAAATAAGAATGGGAACAGCAAAAATCTCTACCACACGCCTGTTTCTACTTTAAAACTTTCCATGAGAATTCCTCCATGCATGATCCTACAAGTTGTTGTTTCATATAATGTTTTTATAAGATTGGCTGGGACACCAGTGGTTTACAAAGCATCCTCCGATCTAAACTATGGAATGCCTTCTCGTAATCAATGAATGTAACTAACAATGAGGAATTCTACTCCATTGACTCTTCTACTGTTATTCGCATTGTAGCAATATGGTCAGTACAGGATCTTCCTTGCCTGAAACCTGCTTGCTCTTCTCTTAGTTTACTATCTACTGATGTTTTAATTCTATTTAGCAAAATCCTGCTGAAGATCTTGCTGGGTACTGAAAGCAGGGAGATGCCTCTATAGTTCTTACATTCTGACAGATCTTTCTTCGTGAGTTTTATAAGATGAGCCTCCTTCCAGTACTCAGGGACCTTCTTCTCAAATCCTGCTACATTGTAAGAGTAGTATTTCTATTGTTATTTCTGTGTTTGCTAAGAGCCTTATTTCTCTTTGGCTCTGAGATGGCTTGTTCCATTTCGGCCTTGCGTGGTGGTTCTATATTTAAAATAGTAAAATGTGTCAACATAAATGGCGGCATGCCGGAGCAGCACACTGGGGGACCAGCATCTGCATCATACAAGTTGGTTAGTTACATCTCCGCTTCGTTACACTGATATGTTCTATGTAACTACAATAATCTAGGATCTGTAAAGCACTAGATTCATACACGAACCTAATAATATACAAAAGTTAACTGCTTCTTCCAACTCCACAGTTGCGACATAACAGCTCCATTATCACATCTTCTTCTTTTTCGTTCACTTCTACCACCAATATCGCCCCGCGATCCTGCTGAATTTACTCATGTGGTCCTCGATATGTCCCGTGGTCCCCGAGAGGCCCATAAGAGATCCTCGAGAGGATCACAAGAGGTTCAGAGTATCGCGGGCCTTGGGCCTTAATTCTTGGTGGGTCGCAGAAGCGGGATTGCGTGACATCGTGGTTTTCGTTGCACCAGACTTTCTAGACTTTCTCTAAAATCTAGACTTTCTCACCGGAAAACCTCAACGTGTTTTGGACATCAGTATATCCCGCCGGGTGAGAGGTGGTTGCCCATCCAGTCCAGTGTTGGACTTTCTCACTGGAAAATCTCAGCGTGATTATGATACGCATACATCCCTATCGGGTGAGTGGTGGTTGCCTGTCTAGACTGCACTGGTCCAGTGTCTCCGACTTAAGCATTTTGTGGTCGTGGCCGCTACCCTTCCTAGTTGTGACCAGGACGGAGCTTTTGTCCAGGATGAATCCTCGCCACTTTTCACGTCTGGGTTGAGCCGGTTTACGAACACTATCCCAGTATGGGCGTGTTTAGGACGTGACCAACCTTTAGAACGGAAGTACCGTGACATGAGTAGTCATCAAGTTTCACCCCTGGGTTAAGGCTATTTAGGTATTTTTCACCAGTATGGGTTTGCATCGGACGTTTCCGGCCTCTAGAGCAGAGATGCCGTAGTATGAGTAGCTTTCGCCGCGAGACTACTGGACACACCGATTAAGCTTCACTTTATCCTTTCCATCACCTTTTAACATTGACGCCGCACGGCAACCCTAATTGTTTTTTCGCATTTTCTTCATTGGGCGGGAGGAGTTTCACTCCACTCGAGCATCCGAATAATCTCCTCAGCAGTGTCTTAGTTTAACGCCTTGGTTAAGCCGATTTAGGCAATCTGCCCCAGTATGGTACAGGACGTGGCCGGCCTCTAGAGCAGAGGTGCCGTGATTTAAGTAGTAATGACCTCGATACTACTGGTCACTTCACTTAATCCTTTCCTTCACCATTTCCACTACGGTTCTGCGCGGCAACCCTAGTCGCATTTTTCTTCATTGGCAAGGAGGAGTTTCCCCCACGCACGGCAGCTGAAGAATCTCGCCAGTAGCGGGCTTTCCGAGTTTTCCTTCTCTTAGATGAACTACCAAACAAGACTCTCATCTACCCGAAACGTCTGGTTTTTAGGCGCCAGATCCTCGCCTTTGCCTCTTCTCCTGTCAGTTTGAACAGTTCCGATACGAGAAGGCCAGGAGCTGGACGTGGACTGTCGGAGTCTATTTGAGACGCACGCCTTGGAGACATTTAATTGGAGTAGAGAGCATATCCCCATGCCACCTCCGGCTATAACAGTCCTTTGAACCATTATCACATAATTCCAGCAGTTTCAAGAGAACATGTTTCTTGGTGAAACACATTTGTAGGTGCATGTTGCCGATAAAAGTGGAATGAAAAGGCTGATACAATTACAATAACATGAAATAACTATCTGGGTGATTGACATCGCCATGGGACGAACTATCTCACGGAAAAATGTTGAAGGACCCTAACTCTAACCCTAACCCTAACTTCATAAAACTGAAAAACATAACATACTTTCTCAATCTGAATTCACAGCCTAGACCAGGAGGACAATCTCCCCTCAACTCTCCATAAAAACGAAACTGGGAAGAACTGTCCTTAAAAGGACAACTTAATCAACTCTAACATTTTCCATAAAACGAGACTACAACCTAAACTCTACAATTCGACAGCCCGACTAAAAAGTACTAACTATGAAGGATGATCGTGCTTAGCTCTACATTCTCGTACCTCCTTCCTTGCTCATCTTAACCGTTCTTTTTTCACGTCTGCTACTTTCTGCGTGTTTCCAATACGTTCACACTGTGTACCAATACACGCGAACCACTCGTCATGATAATCTAGAGAAGACCGTCTTGGAAGGGTACATAATGGGAAAAAGAAAGTGAGGAAGACCAAGGCGAAGATGGCTGCAAGACATCGTTGATGATCTGCAAATGGATGCATCAGCAGCAGGGCATCTTGGTCACAACCGAAAGGCCTATAGGAGTGCTGTTATGGAGGCAAAGTTCCGCAAGGGACATGCAAATGAATGAATGTATGAATGGATGAATGATCCAAGATATTCAAAACTCTCCACTTCTTCCAATTTTTCCTCATTGATACATATTTCAGCTGCCTTGTTTGTTTTGTCATTTGTCATCAATTTAATTTTCTTCACATTAAAATAGAGGTTTTGCTTTTCGCTGTTCTTACGGACTGACATAATTACTTTTTTCATTCTTTTTTTTTTTTTGTATTGTGGACAGTAATACTGTGTCATCAACATATCTAATCTCTGGTATTTCATAACCTCCAATTGTTATGGCATCGTAATATTCATCTACATCATCTCTAACCTTACTCATTATATATTCAGTATACAAGTTAAATAAGTAAGGCGACAATATGCACCCCTGACGGACCCCTTGTTTTATGTCAAACCAAATTGTTGTTTCACCATTTATTCTTACTGCTGCTTGTTGGTCTAGATACAGCAGTGATGTTAAATTGTATCAAATGTGTTAGAAATCCCTTTTTTTCCCATTATTTCACAAAGCTTCTGGTATTGTACACAACCAAAAGCCTTTTGGTAGTCTATAAAAGATAAATATAGATTCACATTAAACTCTCTGTATTTCTCTGTTATTAATATTGTATTGAATATATGATCTATTTATCCTCTTCCTTGCCTGAAACCAGCTTGGACCATATTGATTTCTTCTTCTGTTTTCTTATGAAGTCTACCCATTATGATTTTTAACGGAATTTTACTGGCATGACTAATCAAGGCAATAGTTCCGTAGTTTGTGCATAATTTCAGGTTACCTTTTTTTTTTGGTAGTGGTATGAATACAGTTCTTTTCCATTCTTTTGGCCAAATACCTGAATGTTATATCTTTTTACATAGTGCATGATAGATTGTTGCACATTCCTTTCCTCTTGCTTTAATAAGTTCAGCTGTTATTTCATCACATCCTGATGATTTACCATTTTTCAGATTCTTTACTGCCCATAAAACTTCTTCTATTGTCGGTTCATGTTCTTTCTCCTCCAATTATAATTCACACTGTTGATTTCTGCTTTCACAGTCAGTTGTTTCATACATTCTTCTGCAATATTCCTTTTATCTTTCTAGAATTTGCTCTGTCTCTGTCAAGGTATTCCCCATCTCATCACAAATTACATTTAGTTTTGGGTGTGACATTTCTCAACAATGTCTTCATTTCTTTAAACATTTCACTATCTCTTCCACACTTCTAATGTCCTTCTATTCTTTCACAACAATCTTGTATGTATTGTTTTTTGTCTTTTCTTATGTTTCTTCGTACTTCTTTTGTTAAAGATTTATATTCCTCTTTGTTGTTGTTTGTCACTTTCTATTGCGTCTTCATTTCTCTATGTTGTTTATCAGTTCTAGTGTGCCTGCTGTAATCCATCCATTCTTTTGTGTTTTCTTTACTGGAACCATGTCTTTAGCTGTTGTTATTAAGATATCTCTGGCCTGAGTAGCCAATTCATCTAGTGTCATCTCCTTCTGTACAGTCATCAGGATTTTGAAACGGTTCTTCACTTCTATACCGTATTGTTCTGGTATTTTTGTAAGATCAAAGCGGGGTGATCTTGATCCCGTAACTGTCTTTTTTATTTTTATTAACTCATTGTACGTGTCACAAACAGCACTTGGTAAAGTTTTTGCTGATGTTATACTTGATCTCCACCTTCTTTGCACTAAAATGTAATCTATTTGATTCTTGGTTTTCCCATCAGGTGATGTCCATGTGTAAAGTCTTCTTGGATGTTGTTTAAAAAGTGTGTTAGCGATCATTAGCTCATTTTCCGTGCAAAACGCCATTAGATTGTCACCTTCCTCATTTTTATGTCCTACGCTAAATTTCCTCACAACATAACTTTTATCTTCTGCTCTTTCTGTACCAGTCTTAGCGTTAAAATTCCCCTTTAATAATACAATATCATTTTTCCGTATCTGGTCTATCGTCGTTTGCAGTGTGTTATAAAAGTCTTCTATTTCTTCTTCTTCCCCCGTGTGGTACCCGGGATCTGCAAAGAATAGGACCACTGTACCCTACCACGCATGATCGTAAAAGGCGACTAAGGAGGGTTCAGCATAGGGCCAGCAACCCTATCTGGCAAAAAAAAAAAAAAAACTATCAGACTGCTACAGAAACGGAAGTAAGGGAAAAAACAAATGCAGGTGGAAGGAGAAATGCTTATCAGGAAACTGAGCCCATGAAGGTTGTGGATGAAAGCCAGCCACTGGAAGTCCCCAGCCCAACTGCAGACCTCCTGGAACCTAAACACAAGATGCAAATAGGCAGCTGGAATGTAAGAACACTTAACCAGACTGGAAAACTAGCACAAACCATCAAGGAAATGCACAGATACAAACTAGACATACTAGGAATACAAGAAGCAAGATGGACAGGACAAGGCAGAAGGAAATTAACAACACAGCACACAGAAGATACAATAATATGGTCAGGTAAAGAAGATCTTCATGAAGGAGGAGTAGCATTGATTATAACAAAAGAAGCATCAAGAGCATTGCTGAAATGGACCACAATAAATGAGAGATTATTATATGCACGGTTCAACTCAAGATTCACGAAGCTGTCTATTATAGTTTGTTATGCACCAACAGAAGCAGCTGAAGAGGAATTAAAAGAAGATTTTTACAACAGCCTCCAAGCCACAGTAGAAACAATACCCAAGCATGATATGCTACTCATCTTGAGCAACTTTAATACAAAAGTAGGTGAAGGAAATGAAGATAGAAGGAGAATCATGGGAAGAGAAGGAATCGGAGAAATAAATGAAAATGGAGAAAGACTGTGCAGTTTCTGTGAAGAAAACATGATGACCATCGGAGGGACAATTTTCCAACATAAAAACATCCATAAGGTGACTTGGAGGTCACCAGATAAAACCACAGAAAACCAAATCGATCACATAATAATAAACAACACGTGGAAACGGTCACTACAAGATGTGCGAGCAAGGAAAGGAGCAGATGTAGGAAGTGATCACAACCTTCTGGTAGCAAAAATAAAACTAACATTAAGGAAAGCCAAAATCGGAGAACACAGAAAGATACTTTTTGATACAAGAAAACTGAAAGACCAGCAAACAAGAAATGAATTCTCAATAGTACTTAAGAACCGCTTCAGTGTCCTACAAGACGAAACAGAAATGTCCATACTAGAGTTCAATAAAACACTACAGGAAACAGCAAAAGAGGTGCTGGGATATCGGAAACGGAGAAAAGAGGAATGGATAAGCAAGACCATATGGGAAAAGATAGAGCAAAGAAAATAAATCAAGAAAAAATTACTGAACACCAAATTACAACGGCTTAAAGAACAAGTTTTAAGTAACTATGCACAAAAAGACAAAGAAGTGAAGGAATCATGCCGTCAAGATAAACGTCAATACTATGACAACTTAGCAGAAGCAGCAGAGAAAGCAGCATATACAAATGACATGAAAACCATATATAAAATTACAAAGCAGATGACAGGTAACTTCAACACAAGATGTGAAAGTGCAGTAAGGACACAAAATGGACAACTGGTCAGTGGAGAAAGAGACAAAATTGAAAGATGGAGGGAACACTTTAACACCTACTAAACAGAACACAAGCAGCACAAACAATAGACATACCTGAAGCAAAAACGGAACTAAACATCAATACAGGACCAACAACAATAAGTGAAGTAAAGGAGGCGATAAAGAAGCTAAAATCAGACAGGGCACCAGGTGAAGATGAAGTGACTGCTGAGATGTTGAAAGCAGAAGAAACAGAAACACCAAAACAACTTTGCCGGATATTACAACAAATTTGGGATCTAGAAAAAGCCCCAGAGGAGTGGAAAACTGGGCTTATAGTAAAACTACCAAAGAAGGGTGATCTCAGAGATTGCGGGAACTAGAGAGGCATTACCCTACTGCCACTCACCAGTAAAGTATTTTGCAGAATAATCATCAACAGAATTGTACCAACACTTGAGGAAAAACTTCGGAAAGAGCAGGCAGGATTTAGGAAAGGAAGATCATGCATAGACCACATATTTGTACTTAAACAAATATTAGAACAGGCAAATGAGTGGCATAGCACAACATATGCATTATTCATAGATTTTGAGAAAGCCTTTGACAGTGTCAACAGAGATACACTGTGGAAAATCATAAGATGGCATGGCCTCCCCTATAAGATAGTTAATGTAATCAAAGCCCTATACGAGGGTTTTCAGTGCAAAGTGATCTGTGGAGAACATACCTCCAGCAGCTTTAGGGTACAAACAGGAGTGAAGCAGGAATGTGTACTATCACCAACATTATTTATCTTGGCAGTAGACTGATTAATGAAGGAGGCAACATCAGACAAACGCAGATGATTACAATGGACCCTTAACACAGTGCTGGAGGACCTTGACTTTGCGGACGACATTTGTCTATTATCAAGCAGTCACAAAGATATGCAAGATTAAATAAACAAGCTAACTCAGAACGCAAACAACATAGGACTAAAGATCAATGTAGGAAAGACAAAGTTAATGAAGCAAAATGTGAACAACAGAAATGTACTCAGAGTAGATAACAAGTTAGTGGAGGAGGTAAACGAATTTGTATACCTTGGCAGCAGAGTAGTAGAAAATGGAGACAGCACAGAAGACATCAACAGCAGACTTACTAGAGCAAACCAGGCTTTTGTAGTGCTGCAGACTATATAGAAATAAAAAAAACTAAGCATAAATATGAAAATCAGGATATTTAAGAGTAATGTTCTAAGTGTACTACTCTATGGAAGTGAATGCTGGAAAATCACCAAAACCATAGAAAACCAGTTGAATTCTTTCCAGACTAAATGTTTATGAAGAATTAGAAAAATATTTTGGCCAAACACCATAAGAAATAACATCTTATTAGCAGAAATGCAGATGAAGCCACTGACAACAATTATTGAGGAAAGACGCTGGCGATGGTTGGGACATGTGCTCCGAATGACTGACAACTCACTACCAAAAATAGCACTAAGATGGACACCACAGGGGAACAGAAGTAAGGGTAGACCAAAAGAGACATGGAGAAGAACAACAGAAAGGATGTTGAGCAACAGAGGGCTCACCTGGGCAAGAGCAGAAAAAAGGCAAAGGACAGGCATTTGTGGAAAACCCTTGAGGAATCCCTATGTGCTCTGGGCACTTAAGGTTCAGAGAGAGAGAGAGAGAGAGAGAGAGAGAGAGATTTCTTCTTCTGCTGCTGCTGATTTAAGTGCATACATCTGGATGGTTGTTACATTTCTGGGAGTGCTTTTAAGTCTGATAGGAGGATTCTATCACTTACTGGATTGTAACCTACTAATGCTTCTGATGTTGATTTGTCCAAGTAAAAAGCCACTCCATTCTTTTCTCCTAATTCTCCACCAGAGTATATAAAGATATTATCATTCTCGCGCTTAAAGTGTCCTGATCCTTTCCATCGATGTTCGCAGATTCCCAAAATGTGTATCCCCGTTATTTTCATCTCGTCACTTATTATTTGATAATTTCCCTCATACATACTTCTCACATTCCATGTTCCTACTCTTACTTTTCTTTTTAGTTTAATGCAGGGGTTTTCCTTAGTAACACCTTCAGGATTTTGTCCGTCATCACAATTACTAGTACTGACCTCTGTCTCACACTCTTCCCCAGTGTTAAAATTAGATCTATCTGGCCTGGGGACTCGCCACCAGATATTTTTTCCTATCTGACCTTCCATGTTGCTGTTTGGGTTTCTTGGTATATTTCCAGAAGATAGTTTACCATTGCTTTCCTTCCGGGCAGTGACTGTACTAGTCAGTGATCGTAGCCATTGTTCCTACATTGAGATCATCTGCCTACCATCACAGAATGGTGACTATAACCAACATTATCTGTCGGATGCTCTCCCATTCCATTCACCACCTGCTCCCATGGCTTCACGTCACCCTGATCGGGGGGGGGGGGGGGGGGAAGGGAGGGCCTATACGGGTACTCCACCTTGCCCAAGGGTGTCCGGTAGACTGACGGAAGTAGGGAGGTCGGAAGCCTATAAGTTTCCAAAAATATATCTCTACAGGGGAGACTACTCTTCAGGTATTCTGTTTAAAGCAGGCATGTCAAACATCCGGCCATCCGCAAGCACACTGCTGCCGGCACAAACGATACATAAGTTGGCCTAAATTTCGTTTCAGTTTTTTAACGGGTTATTTTCTTTTTTTTATTTTTCAGATTCCACATCATATTTAAAATGGCTAGTGCTCCTCCAATGTATTTTTTGATGTATATGTCTGCGTATGTATGTGTGCGTGAGTGCTATTTTATTAGGTTAATTACTTCTTCTCTTTTACTTTGAATGTACTAGTTAAATCTTATACTCTTTTGATATGTTTTTTCCTAATTTAATTTGTATATTTGTACTAAATCAAGTGTGTGGGAAGAATGAAAGATGGATTGATGAAGGGCAGAATGTAAGACGGGCCTGCGTGCCCAATTCTTTACCCTTGAAAAATAAAGATTATTCATTCAAACAAACCATGATATGTGTAGCTCTCGCAGCGATACTACTAGACATACGGATTAAACCTCACTTTATCCTTTCCTTCATCTTTTCATATCGGCGCCGCTCAGCAACCCTTACTTCTTTCCCGCAGTTTCTTCCTTGACCGGGAGGAGCTTCACTCTACGCGCGGCATTCGAAGAGTCACGCCAGCAGTGTCTTAACCTCTGGGTTAAAACGGTTCAGGCATTTCACCCGATATGAGTGCACTTAGGACGTGGCCGACCTCAAGACCAGAGGTGCCGTGATTTGACTGTTTGCTTCGCTTTATCTTTTCTACAACCTTTTCCGCAGTGGTGCCGCGCGGCAACCCCATCTGCACCTTTCTTCATTGGGCGGGAGGAGCACCGCTCCACGCACGGCAGCTGAAGAATCTCGCCAGCAGCGGTAGATGAGCTACCAAACGTGCCTCTCATCTACCATAAGTGTCTGGTTTTCAGGCACCAGATATTCGCCTTCGCCCCTTCTCCTGTCAGTTTAAACAGTTCTGTCACGAGAAGGCCAGGAGCTGGAATTGACTGCCAGAGGCTATTTGAGACGCGCGCCGTTGGAGCAGAGAGCGAATTCACCCCACCTCCGGCAATAACAATCCTTAGAACCTACAGTGGTCTTTATTCAGTGTCTGAAGGTAGAAGTGAAGGGGAATCTTCATCTTTAGATTCTTCTGACATGTGCACAAATAGAGACACTGCCATTGTCTGTTTGCCTGTAGGCGTTTGTGATTTAAAGGAAACACCGGTATTATGAAACCACTGATTGTACACGTTAGTGATGTAATGGAGGCAATGGTGTTTGTAACAGAATATTTATTCTGTATCAGAATATGGGGAAAACGGGGTGTACGAATGAATTAGTTCTGCGAGAAAAAAAAATTTCTAACCCACATTCTGCAACAGAATAAACATTCTATTACATGTTGTCTGTAGGCAGTTATAATGTAATAGAGACACTTGAGTTGTCTGTTTGCTTATAGACAATTGTATTGTATACGCAAATGAAGGTAAAATAGGAATGAGAGTCGGCAAAGTTCGCGTAAAGAAAGTGTCCACTTCAGTTGTTTATCACAGTAATGTTCTTCATGATCGTCCCGGAACTGCAGAAAACGTTCACGTGAGAGACATTTTCAGGGGCAGATTTCCCTATATAGGGAATGGTGATCACTACGAGATTATGTATATAACCTGATCGCACGATAGCTTGAAGCAGACTGAGACCAAACAAAAAAGTCTATTCCCCCCCCCCCCTCAAATGCTATAAAAAAATAAGTGCGATATGATGTGCACGGGACGATGTTTAAGATTTTTGTCAAATCAGTTTAAATAAAAAATCCATTATACCGGGTTTCGAACGAGGATTTACTGTATACCCAGGATTCATTGCTACATTCGTTCTGGATCTTTCGTTATGATTCCACTCCCATTATTACACGCCACCCCACCTAGGCTGTTGCCAGTCTACAAGCGGTTCTACTCGTATTCTGAACTGATTTTTTAAAGGGATTCCAAGTTGGTACTACTCAGTATCAGGAATAACCTGAGTGTAATGAAGCCGCTCTCCGGGACCAGCAGTAGAGTTAAGCATTTTTTTTTTTTTTACAATTACAGTTACAGGTATCAGGAATCGGTGTATAGGAACTGGTACTCGCTTTAATAGGAAGAACAGAAGAACCGATTCCCGTTACGGGTCTTGCCCAGCTCTATTGGACTGGACTCGTTTTGATTTGGGTTTACCCGCCAAACAGGCGGGATTTTTGTGTATGCATATATATGTTGTGGTGTGAGTGTTTCAGGTAGGTACATGCATGTTTGATTCTTGATTTATATGGAGCATAGTCATTTAAAACTTATTTTTAATAAATGTCTCTCTCAAGGTCCCTACCAATAGACATAGGATATCATGTCCCTCTCTAACCCTCCATCTCACTAGGCTTGCCACTGGCGTTTGCCGTGCAAGGATGCCAACTCATCAAACATCTTTTCTCTCTTTTATCTCGTTTACCGTCAGTCTTCTCTATTGCCATAGGTGCTCTATCCTGCCTCTCCTTTAAACATTCCCCATAAATTTGGATTGTTGGTTTCTGATCTTTGTTATAATTTTCCTTGTTTCTTGTTCCTCTTTCAGAATTTCCTCGATCGATTTTCTTGTTGTATATCAGCATATTTTTGTACATCATTCATTCATTTGCATGTCCCTTGCGGAACTTTGCCTCCCTAACAGCACTCCCGTAGGCCTCTCGGTTGTGAGTAAGATGGCCTGCTGCTGATGCGTCCATTTGCAGATATTCAACGATTTCTTGCAGCCATCTTCGTTTTGGTCTTCCACGTTTTCTTTTTCCCATTATGTATCCTTCAAATATGATCTTCTCTAAATTATCGTGAAGTTTAATGTTTCCAAAATATTTAAGTTTTCTCTCTTTAATCCTATTTACTAGCCAGCCTTCTTCAATATTGAGCTCTTGTAGTATAGATATATTTGTTCTTTTTTTTTCTCCATGATATTTGGAGAACTCTTCTGTAGCATTTACATTCAAAGGCATTTATGTGTTTCTCAGCTGTTTTGTTAAGTGTCCAGGTCTCACAGGCATATGTTGCGATGGGAAAGATGCATGACCTTAAAAATCTTATTTGTGTAGTTCTATCTGTTCCTCTCCACAGATTCTTTAGTTGTTTTACTTTCTGAAGAGCAATAGATGTCCTCCTTTTAATTTCCCTCATTGTATCTCCATTATTAGTTAGTAGTGATCCAAGATATTAAAAACTCTCCACTTCTTCCAATTTTTCCTCATTGATATATATTTCAGCTGCCTTGTTTGTTTTGTCAGTTGTCATCAATTTAGTTTTCTTCGCATTAAGATAGAGGTTCTGCTCTTTGCTGTTCTTATGGACTGACATAATTAGTTTTTCCATTCCTTTTTGTGTTGTGGACAGTAATACTGTGTCATCAGCATATCTAATCTCTGGTATTTCATAACCTCCAATTGTTATGGCATCGTAATATTCTTTGTCTACATCTTCTCTAACATTCCTCATTATATTTTCAGTATACAATTTAAATAAGTAGGGTGACAATATGCACCCCTGACAGACCCCTTGTTTTATATCAGACCAAATTGTTGTTTCACCATTTATTCTTACTGCTGCTTGTTGGTCTAGATACAACAGTGATGTTAATTGTATCAAATGTGTTGGAAATCCCATTTTTTCCATTATTTCCCAAAGTTTCTGGTATTGTACACAGTCAAATGCCTTTGAGTAGTCTATAAAGGATAAATATAGATTCACGTTAAACTCTCTGCATTTCTCTATTATTAATCGTTGATTGAATATATGATCTCTTGATCCTCTTCCTTGCCTGAAACCAGCTTGGACCATATTGACTTCTTCTATTTTCTTACGAAGTCTATCCATTATGATTTTTAACAGAATTTTACTGGCATGACTAATCAGGGCAACAGTTCTATAGTTTGTGCATAATTTCAGGTTACCCTTTTTTGGCAGTGGTATGAATACAGTTCTTTTCCATTCTTTTGGCCAAATACCTGAATGCCATATCTTTTTGCACAGTGCATGATAGATTGTTGCACACTCCTTTCCTCCTGCTTTAATAAATTCAGCTGTTATCTCATCACATACTGGTGATTTACCATTTTTCAGATTCTTTATTGCCCATAAAACTTCTTCTATTGTCGGTTCAGGTTCTTTCTCCTCCAGTAATAATTCACACTGTTGATTTCTGTTTCCACAGTCGGTTGTTTCATACATTCCTTTGCAATATATTTTTGTACATGGATAGAACATAAATTGTGATTTGATCAATAAGCAAAAAGAATGACAAAGTTCGATCATTATCCTGCCTACTATTTCTTGTCAGATTTCACGAATTACTGTCCCTGTTTTGTTGTTGTGTCCCAAATCTTAGAATACTGACACAGTTTTTGCTGTTATTCCCCCAGCTTCTCACTACAAACATGAGCAGCAGTTTTGTTAAATGTGGAGCCAGAGGCGCCTTGATTGTTTTTGAAGGATGTGACAGAAGCGGAAAATCCACTCAGAGTGCCAAGTTGGTAGAAAGGCTTGTAAATAACAGAATGAAGGCCCAGTTCATGAAGTTTCCAGGTGAGCACAGGAGGAGATATGCTCTTTTAAAATACTCATATAACAGTATTTTATTTCAGTGATATAACAATAGTATATTTTGGTGATATAACAGCATTTTGCATTGTACTTTGATTATTTTTGCATAAACAAGGTCATTATACAAAAACAGTCAAAAGTGTAGTAAGGACAACAGCAGGAAACACAGGTTAGTTCACAGTAACAACAGGAGTTAGACAGGGCTGTGTATTGTCACCACTATTATTTATAATCTATGTGGACAAAATAATGAAAAAGACAGACCCAAACTTATCAAGAACTGAAAAAGTTAATGTTTGCAATAAAACCAGTGCATTACAAACAATGGCCCAAAAAGTTTACAAGATGAACAATCTCCATCACATTTGTAAACAATGATATGAAAATCAACACTGTCAGAACAGTCAGCAGGTGTCCAAGCCCATTGAACATGTTTATTGAAGACACTAAAATCCAACAAGGTGGAAAATTCAAGTATCTTGGTAGTATGTTTACAGAAGATGGGAAGTTTGATAGAGAAATTGAAGTTAGAACACAAAGAGCAAATGCCATTACTTACCAGCTATCCCCACTACTTTCTTACCTTAACATACCACTCAGAACCAAGGGACAATTAATTAATAGCATATTTACAC
>CM019707.1:27475242-27497796 GCA_009760885.1 Achatina immaculata | reverse complement strand
TGCCTCTAAGGCATACCGGGTTACCTTTTACTTTTTTTTAGTAAATGAAGCTATTTTTTTTTGTTTTAGTAAAACTAGACTATTTATCTGTTTGTGTTAGTAAAACTAGACTTTTTTTTTTTTAGTAAAATTAGGCTATTTTTTGCTTGTTTTAGTAAAACTAGGCTATTTCTCTGTTTGTTTTAGTAAAACTAGTCTATTTTGTTTGTACTGATCTTTCTGGCTACTAATAGATAGCCCGACCTCACTGTGCATTCTTCTGCTGTACTGATACACAAATTTGTGTTGTCTGTTTATTGTAAGGTGTTTACCTGGCGGACATTCAAGTGTGTACAGCCAACATATGTTGTACACAGTAAATAAATGTCGCGTTAATCAACAATCAGGAATGACACTTGATTTTTTACTCTTTTCTATTTCCTGTTGCTTAGAATATTCCACATTTTCCACACGAATTTGATATATAATTCACAAAACTTTTAAGCATCGGCCCATTTTCATGGTTCTGTTTGGAGTATTTTGTTGATATTAATAAAAATGTAACATTTTCACATTCACCAAATTGTTTTTTATGAGTACGAGAGAGTACTCACATCGTTTTATTTTCTCACTCGTTGGTAGTGATTATGTCCACTTCTGAACATTTGAGTCGATTATGTAAAAGGCTATATCTGGGGAATAGACAGTCGATTACTTTTGGACAACACTTCCGTACTCGAACTAACCCAGCCTGACAAGAACCTGGTGACATTCTATTGGGAGGAACTAGCTGTCTTATTGATTTCTTTGGAAATCCCAGATCTCCAACTTTCCTGCCTGCGTCACTCCATATAATTTACTTGTATCTTCTGTCCAGTATTCTGTAGTATTCTTCACCAAAGCAAGACTTTTAATCCCATCTGTTTTTGTCGCATTATTTTTTTCATGCACATAAAAAAAAATATGTCGCCCGTTATTTTTGTCCCTTGACATTAATTTTCCTCCAACTCTGCCCTGTCAATGTCAAACATGGACACTAACAGCCAAGACCAAAAGAAAAATCATCGCGACTGAAATGAGATGTTTAAGGAGAATGCTAAATGTGATAAGAAGAGACCACATAAGAAATGACACCATCAGGGCAAAGGTTGGAGTAGCATCAGTATTACACTATATTGCAACCATCTTGAGAAAATATTCCTCGCACTAAGTATAAACTTAAACGTGCACCAGGCAAGCTTTACAGCTGGTCCCGTGGACTGTCCCTCCACGTGGTCATTTTGTATGCTGAACTATTTCGTTATTTTAGGTCCAAAATTAACAAATATTTTGTTAGAGTTTCATGCAGCACCTCAAGGTCAAGTCAAGGAACAAAACATTGGATGAGATCACGTGCTCACCTGCCACGTGACGTCACAGGGACGGACTGTGTTGTGACCTGGAAGTCGAAGACAACAATGACAAGTAACAAGACCACGTAATCAGTGCTCGGTGGAATGAAAGTGATTGGAAGATTATCTCGTCAGAATACCGACAGATTATACTGATTCCTTCTCTGTTCTTAGAAACATCATGGAAACCAAGACTGTGAAGACAGAAGTGGAATAAGAAGTTCAGTCTGTTACAACTTAAACACTTCGAATTCGAATGAATGCACGCGAGAGCACACGAGTGCCACGAATACTTCGTATCTTCAGGAATTATGAGAAACTTTACATACAACTATGAGAAACTTTACATACAACTATGAGAAACTTTACATACAACTATGAGAAACTTTACACATAACTATGAGAAACTTTACATACAACTATGAGAAACTTTGCACATAACTATGAGAAACTTTACATACAACTATGAGAAACTTTACACATAACTATGAGAAACTTTACATACAACTATGAGAAACTTTACATACAACTATGAGAAACTTTACATACAACTATGAGAAACTTTACATACAACTATGAGAAACTTTACATACAACTATGAGAAACTTTACATACAACTATGAGAAACTTTACACATAACTATGAGAAACTTTACATACAACTATGAGAAACTTTGCACATAACTATGAGAAACTTTACATACAACTATGAGAAACTTTACACATAACTATGAGAAACTTTACATACAACTATGAGAAACTTTACACATAACTATGAGAAACTTTACATACAACTATGAGAAACTTTACACATAATTATGAGAAACTTTACATACAACTATGAGAAACTTTACACATAACTATGAGAAACCTTACATACAACTATGAGAAACTTTACATACAACGAACATTTCACTGCTTGTGCTGGAGACTGCTATGCAAATGAGTCCATGTCTTGGAGAGGCTGATAAGATAGAGCCATGGCTCGAACAGACTGACAGATTTGACATCACACATAAGCTCAGTCTATGTCATAGAGAGGCTGATAAGATAGAGCCATGGCTCGAACAGACTGACAGATTTGACATCACATATAAGATCAGTGATGAAAATAAAAGACGTGTGTAGCTGTACACTGCAAGAGGTCCAGTAGTTGACTGCCTAGGTAGACCATCAGCTAACCGTAGAGACAGAAATTTTCACAGAACAGCTCAGAAAGCTTGCACTGACATTCAGTTGAAAAACACAGACACGCAAATTGTCATCATTAACTGTGTCATGGATTGTCTGTGTGACAAGTCCTTAGAACTCAAACTCGTGCTAAACAGTTTTCAAAACTTCGATGAGAGAAGAGAACCTATAAAAGAGACTTCAGGAGAGGAGTATCCAGTTCGACAAGTTGCTGTCTCAAGAGAGCACAACAGAGCACAGACACAGCACAGACACAGCACAGTCCATGAGGTGTCTACACGTCACAAACAGGTCACGTCACACACCTGATAGTTACACAGTGAATACTCAAAAAAGACTCCACGATGTGTTTCCGTTGCAAAATAATGAACCACACAATTCGATTATGCCGGACATGAACAATTCTACCATCAGTCATGAAACACTGTGTCTGGTATAGGACATGGACAGTTCTACCATCAGTCATGAAACACTGTGTGTGGTATAGGACATGGGGTTGTGGCTGGCACATCCAGTCAGACATGTGACATTATTTAACTGTATTCTTGCTTATGGTAAAATTTATAGTGCAGTGTTGGGTGATTAGGTCTTGTAGTTTTAAAAACATTGTAAAATGTGTGATATGGCACAAATCTTAACTGTGAAGGTGAGGGAGAATGTGGACGATGCAGGCTTAGACCGAGGGGTGTACGACCTTGACCGAGGTATCATTGTTCACGTGATTTGGTAGTTGGTTTCGGGGTGGGGGGGGTGGGTAATATATATTGAAACATTGACCTGCATCAGTTTAGATAGAGGCAATGGCCATGCGATGTCTTGTTTCGTTGTGCTTAATGGATGTGCTGCAAATTTCTGTGTATTATGGTGATCGTTAGTTATATTCTCCCCGTGCCCACCTCATGTGGTGTAGATTATGTATTTGTGCAGTAAGCTGCGATGTTCATGTCACTTCGTGTAAGAAGATAACTTGTGTCTGATTTCAGTGTGATTTTCTCTGTTGATGGCACTGGTAACTTGTACGCTTCTTCATGTGGGTTGACCACGTGTTTGCATCGATACAGATACTGTTGATGTTGGTAACAGAGGAAGAAGTCGCCCACGTAGGAGATGGAGAGAGGAAATTACAGAAACATTACTATCCCATTATATGAAGCAAATCGTCGAGCTTTATCTATTTCTCTCTCTGAGCCTTAAGTGCCCAGGGCACATGGGACTTCCGCAAGGGTTTTCCACAAATGCCTGTCCTTTGTCTTTTTTTTCTGCTCTTGCCCAGGTGAGCCCTCTATTGCTCAACATCCTCTCTGTTGTTCTTCTCCTTATCTTTTTTGGTCTTCCCTTACTTCTGTTCCCCTGTGGTGTCCATCTTAGTGCTATTTTTGGTAATGAGTTATCAGTCATTCAGAGCACATGTCCCAACCATCGCCTGCGTCTTTCCTCAATAATTGTTGTCAGTGGCTTCATCTGCATTTCTGCCAACAAGATGTTATTATGTGGAGCCTTATAGAGACTACTATTTCTCACCTAACACAGACAGATATATGAGTAAGGAGACAAGTCAGGATGGTAAACTCAAAACAATATTTGATAACTTCAGTTGCACGAGAAAGTGGCTGAAACATTTGTCAGACTAGCGCAGCATGTGGGAAATGTGATTTTCTTTCATTCTTCGCATCACAGAGATTCATGACTGCAAGCTATTTACATCAGGAGAATGTCTTGACTGTACATTATTTACATCAGGGGACTTTCTAAACTGTATATCATTTTCATCCAGGGAATTTCTTGACCGTAGATTATTTACATCAGGAACATTTCTTACTGTGGAGTGTTTCAACATTTCAGAATCCGCCAGAAAAAGATAACTAGTTCTCTTTTTTTGTGCTAAAAAATACAATCCTGGTATCTTATTATTTTGCTAAGTAGCAGCGCCACGTGGAGCTTTTGCCTGAGCATGGTGATATTCATGGCATGTTCAGTGTTGTCCATGTTTTTTTTATCTTTGTTGACAGATCGTGTGTGTTTATGTGTTATCTGGCGTAGGCGTGCGTGGCCTCTGGTGTTGTCAATAAACCAAACCTTTATTTGCTTTGATCAGTGTTTGCCTTCTCAGTGGTCATTTATTTGCTGGTGGAGGGAGAGGCCAGTGAGATGAGAACCTATCACCTGGGAGGGCCAGGTAGGGGAGCTTAGACAGGCATCACCTGGGAGGGCCAGGTAGGGGAGCTTAGACAGGCATCACCTGGGAGGGCCAGGTAGGGGAGCTTAGACAGGCATCACCTGGGAGGGCCAGGTAGGGGAGCTTAGACAGGCATCACCTGGGAGGGCCAGGTAGGGGAGCTTAGACAGGCATCACCTGGGAGGGCCAGGTAGGGGAGCTTAGACAGGCATCACCTGGGAGGGCCAGGTAGGGGAGCTTAGACAGGCATCACCTGGGAGGGCCAGGTAGGGGAGCTTAGACAGGCATCACCTGGGAGGGCCAGGTAGGGGAGCTTAGACAGGCATCACCTGGGAGGGCCAGGTCCTGGATCATCAGAAAAGAAGGCTGGCTATTTAAGCCAGGAGCACCAGAGAAAATCTCCAGTGACGACGACGATGAAAATAAAAGAAAGAAATGATGAAGCGAGATCCAAGGAGGAAGTGGACAGATAATACGCGCCAAATAAACAAATATTTTATAGATCATTGATCCTATTATGTCGGTGCTCACAATGACAATGGATTATTGATCTGATTATGTCGGTGCTGGCAATGAGAGTAGATGTTTGATCTAATTACGTCAGTGCTGGCAATGACAGTAGATGATTGATCTGATTATGTGTAGACAACGAATGACTACGCAGTGATGGTTCCCTGGTACAGCAGCTAAAGATGATGTAAAGTTCAATCATCAACAGATCGCGTGCGTGTGGGAATACTGATGCTTAGCTTCTTTTTTCTGTCATATTGTTGAACTAATCAATACATCAAATATCCGTGACGTTATAACACTGCTAAATTAATCAATACATCAAATATCAGTGACAACATCACACTGTTGAACTAATCAATAAGTCAAATATCAGTGACAACATCACGTTGTTGAACTAATCAATAAGTCAAATATCCGTGACAACATCACATTGTTGAACTAATCAATAAGTAAAATATCCGTGACAATCACATTGTTGAACTAATCAATAAGTAAAATATCCGTGACAATCACATTGTTGAACTAATCAATAAGTAAAATATCCGTGACAACATCACATTGTTGAACTAATCAATACATCAGATATCCGTGACAACATCACATTGTTGAACTAATCAATACATCAGATATCCGTGATGTTATCAGCCAGAGCATGACACTCAGTTCATCGATGCTTTACTTCACAAACACAAACATGTTCTTATTTTTTGTGAACTCTAGGAGACAGGTCACAGAACAAATTCATGAACCGATTACTTCGGTATCGCCCAGAGACCGATATCACACGGTGAATAACGAGTAAGCACTTTCCGCCAGGATTGATATATGAAGCTGATATATGAAGCTGATAAATGTCCCACACCACTGTAGAACTCAGGGACGTAATACACCAGGACCGACTGTTAAATCAATTTTATCTTCTGACTTTTGTCTGTGTTTAAGAATGGAGGTAAAAGTGCACGAATAAATTATCAATTAAGCAAAGAGACCGTTGTAACCTCTTCATTCATGGTACATTTGGGACAGTTCTAATAATAATTGATCCATTTTTTTTCTTATGTTGGCAGGTTACGTTATGTTTCATATCGCACAAACTTAAAAATGAAACTTCAAGACACAACATAAACATTACTTTAACATTGTTGTTGCTGTTATTTTGTTTATACCAAGCTTGCCAGCTTTCTCGTTTAGATCTCCTGTGTTCTGTGACTTCCAATCTCACATAGATCTCCTGTGTTCTGTGATTTCCAATCTCACATAGATCTCCTGTGTTCTGTGATTTCCAATCTCACATAGATCTCCTGTGTTCTGTGACTTCCAGTCTCACATAGATCTCCTGTGTTCTGTGACTTCCAATCTCACATAGATCTCCTGTGTTCTGTGACTTTTAGTTTCACATAGATCTCCTGTGTTCTGTGACTTTTAGTTTCACATAGATCTCCTGTGTTTCGTGACTTCCAGTCTCACATAGATTTCCTGTGGTTTGTGATCTGCTGTCTTATCACTTTTCCACATTCACAAAGCCTGCTGTCTTGACACTTCCACAAAACCTGCTGTCTTGACACTTTTCCACGTCCACAAAACCTGCTCTGTAAAGAGGATTGAATCTGAGTTCTAGAATTATTCTAGCAATGAAGAAAGGTTTGGATTCACCGCATGTAATGTCACAATCTGGTCGAGGTAATATTTCTTTTGGGTTTGTTCCTTTTCGACACTGAAAAAAAGAGACTTCGAAAATACAAAAAAGGGAGATGGAAATGAAATAAAACCAGTTATCCAATGTTCAGTTTCTTTTAATTTGGCGGTCGTTTGTTCTTCTTGTACATCGGTTCCACTCTCAGTATTTCCGGTGCAACTTTCTTTCTTTCCCCTTACTGTACTGGGATTTTCCTTCTTTCCTCTTACTATGTGGGATTTTTTTTCTTTCCATTTATTGTGCTAGGATTTTCTGTTTTCCCCTTACTGTACTAGGATTTTCTTTCTTTCCCCTTACTGTACTAGGATTTTCTTTCTTTCCATTTACTGTGCTGGGATTTTCTTTCTTTCCCCTTACTGTACTAGGATTTTCTTTCTTTCCCCTTACTGTACTAGGATTTTCTTTCTTTCCCCTTACTGTGGTGGGATTTTCTTTCTTTCCCCTTACTGTACTGGGATTTTCTTTCTTTCCCCTTACTGTGGTGGGATTTTCTTTCTTTCCCCTTACTGTACTGGGATTTTCTTTCTTTCCCCTTACTGTACTTGGATTTTCTTTCTTTCCATTTACTGTGCTGGGATTTTCTTTCTTTCCCCTTACTGTGCTTTAACCTTTCATCTTTCCACTTACTGTGCTGGGACCTTCCTTCTTTCCCCTTAATGTACTGCGACTTTCCTTCTTTCCCCTTACTCCGCTGTGAATTTCCTTCTTTCCCCTTACTGTGCTGCTACCTTCCCTTTTTCCTTTTGCTGTGATTGGACTTTCCTTCTCTCCCAGTACATTGCTGGGACTTTCCTTCTTACCCCTTATTGTGTTGGCACTTTCCTTTTCTCCACTTAATGTGCTGGTACTTTCCCTCTGTCTCCTTATTCTGCTTGGAATTTCCTTATTTCGCCTTAGTTTGCTGAGGCTTTCCTTCTTTCCTCTTACTGTACCGGGACTTTTCATCCTTCTTCTTTCTGTGCTAGTACTTTCCTTCTTTTCCATTTACTGTGATGAGACTTTCCTTCTTTCCTCTTACTGAGCTGGGACTTTCCTGCATTCCTCGTACTGAGCTGGGACTTTCTTTCTTTCCTCTTACTGAGCTGGGATTTTCCTTCTGTCCCCTTACTGTGCTTGGTCTTTTTTTCCTCTTACCATACTGGGACTTTCCTTCTTTCCCCTTACTGTATTGAAACTTTCCTTCTGTCCCCTTACTGTACTGGGACTTTCCTTCTGTCCCCTTACTGTACTGGGACTTTCCTTCTGTCCCTTACTGTGCTGGGACTTTCCTTCTTTCCTTTTACTGTGCTGGGACTTCCTTCTGTCCCCTTACTGTGCTGGGACTTTTCTTCTTTCCTTTTACTGTGCTGGGACTTTCCTTCTGTCCCCTTACTGTACTGGGACTTTCATTCTGTCCCCTTACTGTATTGGGACTTTCCTTCTGTCCCTTTACTGTTTTGGGACTTTCCTTCTTTCCCCTTACTGTACTGGGACTTTCATTCTGTCCCCTTACTGTATTGGGACTTTCCTTCTGTCCCTTTACTGTTTTGGGACTTTCCTTCTGTCCCCTTACTGTACTGGGACTTTCATTCTGTCCCCTTACTGTATTGGGACTTTCCTTCTGTCCCCTTACTGTTTTGGGACTTTCCTTCTTTCCCCTTACTGTGCTGGGACTTTCCTTCTGTCCCCTTACTGTATTGGGACTTTCCTTCTGTCCCCTTACTGTACTGGGACTTTCCTTCTGTCCCCTTACTGTACTGGGACTTTCCTTCTGTCCCCTTACTGTACTGGGACTTTCCTTCTGTCCCCTTACTGTACTGGGACTTTCCTTCTGTCCCCTTACTGTACTGGGACTTTCCTTCTGTCCCCTTACTGTACTGGGACTTTCCTTCTGTCCCCTTACTGTGCTGGGACTTTCCTTCTTTCCTCATACTGTGCTGGGACTTTCCTTCTGTCCCCTTACTGTTTTGGGACTTTCCTTCTTTCCCCTTACTGTGCTGGGGTTTTCCTTCTGTCCCCTTACTGTACTGGGACTTTCCTTCTTTCCTCTTACTGTGCTGGGAATTTCATTGTTTCCTCGTGTTGAGCTAGACTTCCCGAGTACTCGGACGTGTATCAAGTTCTAGTTTGAGCTGAAACAACTGTCACAGAAACCAACACGAGCTGAAACAACTGTCACAGAAACCAACACGAGCTGAAACAACTGTCACAGAAACCAACATCCCCTGTCGAAAGTTAAAGCAAGTGTGATCATTTGTACAGAAACAGATATTTTATTTTTCAGTCGTTTGGAAAACTTCAAAATTAGGAGCAAGCATGACTGAATCGACGTTGATTCTAACTGGAGCAAGCATGACTGAATCGACGTTGATTCTAACTGGATATAGTAGGTTCTAACCCTTCCAGCGTCGCTGCTGCCAAACTTCAGGGAACTCGCAGATATCTCAGAATAGTGGCAGTCTGTAGAGATCATGAGCTTGTGTGAAACATTGTGTTTTGGGTCGGGGATGCGTAGACCTTTGACCTGGTTGGTAGTGTGTTGTTCCAAGGTTAGTGATGTGTTACTGGTCACTCGTTGTGATTCGTGTCTGAGGCGTGGCCGAGTTCAGAGGAAGCCGTCTTCGTGGCACATATGGATTACAATTGTGAAGTCTCTGATGCATTTTCTATGGTTTGGGAAGGCTGATTGTTCCTGGTATGATCTCTACCCGTGCCTCCCTCGTGGTGACGTAAGTTTGATGTGAGTTTTCATGTACGTTTTGATTTAATTTTGTGCAGTAATGTGAACTGTTTGTAAATGAAGTTCTGTTGAATTGTTAAGTGTCTAGGCGACATATATGTGAGGTCAACGTTGTTGGTGATTGATTATTACTGATATGCAATTTTCCTTGTTATTGATTGCTTGTTGGAAAGCCATGTAATGCTTGAATGCATTCATATTGATTATTATATGTTTGGTGTTTCATATGTCCACTGCAATGCACATTGATTATCACACGTTTGTCATGTGAGCAGCAGTTGGCTGTGAGGGTGTTTCACGTCTTATTTGCTCTGAAGTATCAGGAGTTTGTGTTTAGCTTGTGCAGGTGTTCGCACAGGAAGTTGTTGCCTGTTATGCTTCATGTGTTACTTGGCGACCTTCGATGGGAGATAAACAGTTGGTGTTGAAGAAATACCTGAAGAGGTGTAACAAGTGTCACGTTATCACCAAGTGTCACATTTGTTAAAATAATGTTATATTTGAACATTCTGTGATGGCCTGAGCTTAATACTTTAAAATGTGTCAAGGCCGCTTTTCTCAACCTTCCTACACCCGTCCCAGGATCCTTGGAAGAATTTTTTTTAAATCTCCGTGGACCCCCCCCCCTCCCCCCCCCCCTTCCTCCAATAAAATATTTACTGGCCTCCTTTCTACTCTTCATCCCCAACCTTCCCCCACCAGGACAAATACATTCATTCATTCATTTGCATGTCCTTGCGGAACTTTCCCTCACTAACAAAACTCCTGTAGGCCTCTCGGTTGTGAACAAGATGGCCTGCTGCTGATGCATCCATTTGCAGATCATCACCGATGTCTTGCAGCCATCTTCACCTTGGTCTTCCTCTTTTTCCCATTATGTGCCCTTCCAAGACGGTCTTCTCTAAATTATCATGACGCTTATTGTGTCCAAAACATTTAAGTTTTCTCTGTTTAATCTTCCTTACTAGCCAACCTTCTTCAATATTAAGTTCTTGTAGTATGGATATATTTGTTCTTTTTTTCTGTTCATGATATTTGAAGATCTCTTCTGAAGAATTCTTCACAACATACTGGTTGTAATAAAGTCCCTCGTCCAGGCAGAGAAACTAACAATGTGTCTCCCACTTTAGGTTTGTCTAGTATAGGCCACCATCGGCGAGAAGAAGAAGAAGAAGAAGAAGACGTGTATAGTACACAAAATATTAATCATGTATGACGTGTGGTATATGGCTTGTGTTATATGATTTGTGGTATATGGCTTGTATTATATGGATCGTGGTATATGGCTTGTGTTATATGATTTGTGGTATATGGCTTGTATTATATGGATCGTGGTATATGGCTTGTGTTATATGATTTGTGGTATATGGCTTGTATTATATGGATCGTGGTATATGGCTTGTGTTATATGATTTGTGGTATATGGCTTGTATTATATGGATCGTGGTATATGGTTTGTGTTATATGGTTTGTGGTATATGACTTGTGTTATATGGATTGTGGTATATGTTTTGTATTACACGGGTTGTGTTATATGGTTTGTGGTGTATGGTTTGTGTTATATCGCTTGTGGTATATGATTTGTTCTATATGGTTTATCTCTGCGAGTTTCCGTAACGATATCTTTTTTTCCGGAAAGGAA
The DNA here is from genome assembly GCA_009760885.1 of Achatina immaculata. Lineage (NCBI taxonomy): Eukaryota > Metazoa > Mollusca > Gastropoda > Stylommatophora > Achatinidae > Lissachatina > Lissachatina immaculata. The sequence goes on along the minus strand of CM019707.1, from coordinate 27,486,490 downwards.
GTTAGAATCAGAATTGCAAAAGCAGCATCGATCTTCAAGAATCTTGAGAACATATGGAATTAAAAAGTTATAAGCACAAAAACCAACTTAAGACTATTCAATTCAAATGAAATATCCACCCTCATTTATGCATGCGAAAGCTGGAAAACAACTAAAGAAACAGACAAGAAATTAGACTCTTTTGAAAACAAATGCCTAATGAAAAACTCTCGGCATCAAGTAGAACGAATTCAAGAACAATGCAGAGATAAGACAGATGACTGAAAAACAACCAGTCTCATGGGTGATCAGGAAAAGGAGATGGACATATGTTGGTCACTTGATGAGAAGAAATGATCATAAGATCCCAAAACAAGCTATCAAGTGGAACACAACAGGCCAAAGAAAAAGAGGCAGACTGTGTGAAACTCTGAAGAGGACATTGTTAAGAGAAGCCAAATTAACAGGCATAAAATCCTTTGATGAGGTTGAAAGACTCGCTGAGGACAGGAAAAATTGGCGAACTACCTTGCGAGCCCTATGTGACGTTTAACGGCACGGGAAGGATATAAGATATAAAATAAGATATGGTTTATAGTATATGGCTTGTGGTATATGGTTTTTGGTATATGGTTTTATGTTGTATGGCTTGTATTATATGGATCGTGGTATATGGCTTGTGTTATATGATTTGTGGTATATGGCTTGTATTATATGGATCGTGGTATATGGCTTGTGTTATATGATTTGTGGTATATGGCTTGTATTATATGGATCGTGGTATATGGTTTGTGTTATATGGTTTGTGGTATATGACTTGTGTTATATGGATTGTGGTATATGTTTTGTATTACACGGGTTGTGTTATATGGTTTGTGGTGTATGGTTTGTGTTATATCGCTTGTGGTATATGATTTGTTCTATATGGTTTATCTCTGCGAGTTTCCGTAACGATATCTTTTTTTCCGGAAAGGAAGTTAGAATCAGAATTGCAAAAGCAGCATCGATCTTCAAGAATCTTGAGAACATATGGAATTAAAAAGTTATAAGCACAAAAACCAACTTAAGACTATTCAATTCAAATGAAATATCCACCCTCATTTATGCATGCGAAAGCTGGAAAACAACTAAAGAAACAGACAAGAAATTAGACTCTTTTGAAAACAAATGCCTAATGAAAAACTCTCGGCATCAAGTAGAACGAATTCAAGAACAATGCAGAGATAAGACAGATGACTGAAAAACAACCAGTCTCATGGGTGATCAGGAAAAGGAGATGGACATATGTTGGTCACTTGATGAGAAGAAATGATCATAAGATCCCAAAACAAGCTATCAAGTGGAACACAACAGGCCAAAGAAAAAGAGGCAGACTGTGTGAAACTCTGAAGAGGACATTGTTAAGAGAAGCCAAATTAACAGGCATAAAATCCTTTGATGAGGTTGAAAGACTCGCTGAGGACAGGAAAAATTGGCGAACTAGTTTGCTAGCCCTATGTGACGTTTAACGGCACGGGAAGGATATAATATATAAAATAAGATATGGTTTATAGTATATGGCTTGTGGTATATGGTTTTTGGTATATGGTTTTATGTTGTATGGTTTGTGTTGTATGGCTTGTGGTATATGGCTTGTGATATATTGTTTGTGGTATATGGTTTGTAGTATGCATGCCAGATCAGATTTTATTTTCCTGTGCAGAACTAAAAATGACTTTTCAATCGACGTGCGCTGGACAGAACTAAAGCTTGTAGATAACAATCCTAGAGACAGTGAGAAGCCTAGGAGGTATCTTCAGTCACGATCTGTAGGAGAAACCCTGTAGGAGAAACCCTGTAGGAGAAACCCTGTAGGAGAAACCCTGTAGGAGAAACCCTGTAGGAGAAACCCTGTAGGAGAAACCCTGTAGATTCCTCGCGGAAGTAGAGTTCAAAAACTCTGGTCTGTGCTTGCCTATATAATCCAGTATACCTCGCTGCACTCGTTTCATGCTCAGAAATTTCATTTATAGAACATTTTCTCTGCTCTGATCGTTCACAAGAATGGGAACATATGTTTGTTGCGGATTCTGTTTCGTGTGATACATTTCCTTTCTGTCAAAACTATAAACAGTAGAAAAAGCAACTTTTTGTTTGTTTTATGATTCAGAAATACTGCCACTCACAGCTGTAAAGAAAATATAACATGGATATGTGAGAATGGATACTCTTTACACCGTGGATGATATAGTGTAACTGTGGGAGAGTGGATGCTGTTTACACAGTGGATGTTATAATGTAACTGTGGGAGAGTGGATGCTGTTTACACAGTGGATGTTATAGTGTAACTGTGGGAGAGTGGATACTGTTTACACAGTGGATGTTATAGTGTAACTGTGGGAGAGTGGATACTGTTTACACAGTGGATGTTATAGTGTAACTGTGGGAGCGCAGATACTCTTTACACCGTGGATGATATAGTGTAACTGTGGGAGCGCAGATACTCTTTACACCGTGGATGATATAGTGTAAATGTGGGAGCGCCAATGAGGTTTACACCATGGATGTTATAGTATAACTGTGTGAACATAGATATCGTTTACACCGTGGATGTTATAGTATAACTGTGTGAACATAGATATCGTTTACACCGTGGATGTTATAGTATAACTATGTGAACATAGATATCGTTTACACCGTGGATGTTATAGTATAACTGTGTGAACATAGATATCGTTTACACCGTGGATGTTATAGTATAACTGTGTGAACTGTTAACTGAGAAATGGCAGGAAAACGGGTGAGAAAAATTTATGAATTGAACTTGATGAATTTCTACATTTTAAAAAAAAATTCTAACATTAGCTGTCTCCACAGATTTTGTAGAAGTTCACTACTTTCGAATCTGGCATATCGTGAGATGTTACACCCTCTCTACAGAGCTGTAAGAAGGGCGTGTGGAGTTGTGACAGAAACTGGTTCAGAACTTCTGTAGATTTGTTGTATCTGACCGTTAGTTTCCCACGACAAGTCCCGATGATGGAATTCAAGTGTGACAAGTCTGTCTTCAAGTTCAGTCACTCACAGGAAGTCTGCATACAACAAAGTTCAGTCACTCACAGGATGTCTGCATACAACAAAGTTCAGTTACTCACATGATGTCTGCATACAACAAGGTTCAGTCACTCACAGGATGTCTGCATACAACAAGGTTCAGTTACTCACAAGATGTCTGCATACAACAAAGTTCAGTCACTCACAGGATGTCTGCATACAACAAGGTTCAGTCACTCACAGGATGTCTGCATACAACAAGGTTCAGTTACTCACAAGATGTCTGCATACAACAAGGTTCAGTCACTCATAGGATGTCTGCATACAACAAAGTTCAGTTACTCACAAGATGTCTGCATACAACAAGGTTCAGTCACTCACAGGATGTCTGCATACAACAAGGTTCAGTTACTCACAAGATGTCTGCATACAACAAGGTTCAGTTACTCACAAGATGTCTGCATACAACAAGGTTCAGTTACTCACAGGATGTCTGCATACAACAAGGTTCAGTTACTCACAAGATGTCTGCATACAACAAGGTTCAGTTACTCACAGGATGTCTGCATACAACAAGATTCAGTTACTCACAGGATGTCTGCATACAACAAGGTTCAGTTACTCACAGGATGTCTGCATACAACAAGGTTCAGTTACTCACAGGATGTCTGCATACAACAAGGTTCAGTTACTCACAAGATGTCTGCATACAACAAGGTTCAGTTACTCACAGGATGTCTGCATACAACAAGGTTCAGTTACTCACAAGATGTCTGCATACAACAAGGTTCAGTTACTCACAAGATGTCTGCATACAACAAGGTTCAGTCACTCACAAGATGTCTGCATACAACAAAGTTCAGTCACTCACAAGATGTCTGCATACAACAAAGTTCAGTCACTCACAAGATGTCTGCATACAACAAGGTTCAGTCACTCACAAGATGTCTGCATACAACAAGGTTCAGTTACTCACAGGATGTCTGCATACAACAAGGTTCAGTCACTCACAAGATGTCTGCATACAACAAGGTTCAGTCACTCACAAGATGTCTGCATACAACAAGGTTCAGTCACTCACAAGATGTTTCCTCCTTTTCCTACAATATGTTTCCTGTTTTCTCCAATATGTTTCCTGTTTTCCTTCATTATGTTTCTTCTTTCCTCCAATATGTTTCTTATTTTCCTTCAGTATGTTACCTCTTTTCCTCTAATGTGTTTCCTCTTTTCCTTCAGTATGTTTCCACTTATCCTCTAACATGTTTCCTCTTTTCCTCTAACATGTTTTTTTCTTTTCCTCTAATATGTTTCCTCTTTTCCTCTAACATGTTTCCTCTTTTCCTCTAACATGTTTCCTCTTTTCCTCTAACATGTTTCCTCTTTTCCTCTAACATGTTTTCTCTTTTCCTCTAACATGTTTTCTCTTTTCCTCTAACATGTTTTCTCTTTTCTTCTAACATGTTTCCTCTTCTCCTCTAACATGTTTCCTCTTTTCTTCTAACACGTTTTCGCTTTTTCTTCTATCACAGTTCCTCCTTTCCTCCAGCACATACTCTCTCTCTCTCTCTCTCTCTCTCTCTCTCTCTCTCTGAACCTTAAGTGCCCAGGGCACATGGGGCTTCCGCAAGGGTTTTCCACAAATGCCTGTCTTTTGTCTTTTTTTCTGCTCTTGCCCAGGTGAGCCCTCTGTTGCTCAACATCCTTTCTGTTTTTCTTCTCCATGTCTCTTTTGGTCTACCTTCTTCTGTTCCCCTGTGTGTCCATCTTAGTGCTATTTTGGTAGTGAGTTGTCAGTCATTCGGAGCACATGTCCCAACCATCGCCAGCGTCTTTCTTCAATATTGTTGTCAGTGGCTTCATCTGCATTTCTGCCAATAAGATGTTATTTCTTATGGTTTTTGGCCAGAATATTTTCCTAATTCTTCGTAGACATTTAGTCTGGAAAGAATTCAACTTGTTTTCTATGGTTTTGGTGATTTTCCAGCATTCACTTCCATAGAGTACACTTAGAACATTACTCTTAAATATCCTGATTTTCATATTTATGCTTAGTTTTTTTTTTTAAATTTCCATATAGTCTGCAGCACTACAAAAGCCTGGTTTGCTCTAATAAGTCTACTGTTGATGTCCTCTGTGCTGTCTCCGTTTTCTACTACTCTGCTACAAGGTATACAAATTCGTTGACCTCCTCCACTAACTTGCTATCTACTCTGAGTACATTTCGTGTTCACATTTTGCTTCATTAACTTTGTCTTTCCTACGCTGATCTTTAGTCCTATGTTGTTTGCATTCTGAGTTAGCTTGTTTATTTTATCTTGCATATCTTTGTGACTGCTTGATAATAGACAAATGTCGTCCGCAAAGTCAAGGTCTTCCAGCACTGTGTCAAGGGTCCATTGTAATCCTCTGCGTTTGTCTGATGTTGCCTCCTTCATTAACCAATCTACTGCCAAGATAAATAATGTTGGTGATAGTACACATCCCTGTTTCACTCCTGTTTGTACCCTAAAGCTGCTGGAGGTATGTTCTCCACAGATAACTTTGCACTGAAAACCCTCATATAGGGCTTTGATTACATTTACTATCTTGTGGGGGAGGCCATGCCATCTTAGGATTTTCCACAGTGCATCTCTGTTGACACTATCAAAGGCTTTCTCAAAATCTATGAATAATGCATATGTTGTGCTATGCCACTCATTTGCCTGTTCTAATATTTGTCTAAGTAAAATATGTGGTCTATGCATGATCTTCCTTTCCTAAATCCTGCCTGCTCTTTCCGAAGTTTTTCCTCAAATGTTGGTACAATTCTGTTGATGATTATTCTGCAAAATACTTTACTGGTGAGTGGCAGTAGGGTAATGCCTCTCCAGTTCCCGCAATCTCTGAGGTCACCCTTATTTGGTAGTTTTACTATAAGCCCAGTCTTCCACTCCTCTGGGGCTTTTTCTAGATCCCAAATTTGTTGTAATATCCGGCAAAGTTGTTTTGGTGTTTCTGTTTCTTCTGCTTTCAACATCTCAGCAGTCACTTCATCTTCACCTGGTGCCCTGTCTGACTTTAGCTTCTTTATCGCCTCCTTTACTTCATTTATTGTTATTGGTCCTGTATTGATGTTTAGTTCCGTTTTTTGCTTCAGGTGTGTCTATTGTTTGTGCTGCTTGTGTTCTGTTTAGTAGGGTGTTAAAGTGTTCCCTCCATCTTTCAATTTTTTCTCTTTCTCCACTGACCAGTTGCCAGCACATACTGGAGATGACTTAAGTTCGCGTGACACAGATGTCAGCTTTGCTGTAATAAGTTCAACATTGTGTTGATATCAATGTTATTATTTTTGTCTGTATAAATCGGCGCTTGACTTCGACCAATCAAAAAACTGTAAACACAAGGCAATGACATACATTCTCTCTTTAGATTGAGACTATTTCATTTTACGTGTATCGGTAAAAACATCCTCCACCATGTTCATACTAGGCTGCCACTACTTCACTAACTCCTCCACCATGTTCATACTAGGCTGCCACTATTTCACTAACATCCTCCACCATGTTCATACTAGGCTGCCATTACTTCACTAATATCCTCCATCATGTTCATACTAGGCTGCCATTACTTCACTAACATCCTCCACCATGTTCATATTAGGCTGCCATTACTTCACTAACATCCTCCACCATGTTCATACTAGGCTGCCACTACTTCACTAACATCCTCCACCATGTTCATACTAGGCTGCCATTACTTCACTAACAGCCTCCACCATGTTCATACTAGGCTGCCACTACTTCACTAACATCCTCCACCATGTTCATACTAGGCTGCCACTACTTCACTAACATCCTCCACCATGTTCATACTAGGCTGCCATTACTTCACTAATATCCTCCATCATGTTCATACTAGGCTGCCATTACTTCACTAACATCCTCCACCATGTTCATACTAGGCTGCCATTACTTCACTAACATCCTCCACCATGTTCATACTAGGCTGCCACTACTTCACTAACATCCTCCACCATGTTCATACTAGGCTGCCATTACTTCACTAACATCCTCCACCATGTTCATACTAGGCTGCCATTACTTCACTAACATCCTCCACCATGGTCATACTAGGCTGCCACTACTTCACTAACATCCTCCACCATGTTCATACTAGGCTGCCACTACTTCACTAACATCCTCCACCATGTTCATACTAGGCTGCCACTACTTCACTAACATCCTCCACCATGTTCATACTAGGCTGCCACTACTTCACTAACATCCTCCACCATGTTCGTACTAGTCTGCCACTACTTCACTAACATCCTCCACCATGTTCATACTAGGCTGCCACTACTTCACTAACATCCTCCACCATGTTCATACTAGTCTGCCACTACTTCACTAACATCCTCCACCATGTTCATACTAGGCTGCCACTACTTCACTAACATCCTCCACCATGTTCATACTAGTCTGCCACTACTTCACTAACATCCTCCACCATGTTCATACTAGGCTGCCATTACTTCACTAACATCCTCCACCATGTTCATACTAGGCTGCCACTACTTCACTAACGCCTGGATTTCTAGAAAGAAAAAAAATCTTAAGACTTACCCTGCAGCATGGTCTATTTAATCTCTCTGTCCGTACTAAACCTCCCCACATAGCGTCTGCTTGAGGGGTCCAAGCACATAATAACCCCACGGTGCAAGGTCGGGTGAATATGCAGGATCTGGAAGACTCCATACGCAGATTCGTAATTTGTTGAGGTCTTGCACTTGCTGTATGAGACCACGATTTATTTTGCTATAACAGCACACCACAACTGAGCAACCCGCGACGTTTTGACCTGGATGCAGGTTTGCGGTGGTTCTCAAGCAGATCACAGTATCTTTCACTGTTGACAGTGATTCTCTGGGCATGTGATATTTCAGGGCTGGGCCCTTACTGTCCCAGAACGGCCCATGTTTTAGCCGGTGGAGTTCTTTGGTTTCAGCAAGGGCTCGCTTTGTCTGTGGCTGGAAGTAATGTACCCAGTTACTGGTCGTCGTAGAAGGCCATCTATTTCAGCCTCACAACGTCAAACACCCAAGAAACGAATAACTGGATGATGTTCTTCTCTCGTGCATGCTTCCAAGTGAGCAGCCATCTTTGATCTGGTCTGCTGACGTGATACTTCCAAAATGACGAACATGCTTCGGCACACACAGATATAGGTTGTGGCAGCACAACATCTGTGTACCACAACTGTTTACAATCTGATTTAGATGTTTTAGAGCAAAACCAGAAAGGGGGGGGGGGGGGCTGGTTCTGATTTCAGATCGATCGCTTCACCAAAAAATAAAAAAAAAATAACAAGATGTACTTTCACCAGTATGGTCATTATTTTGACATAATCATTTTAGAATGTTGACAAAAATTGGTCTAGAATTGCTGGCAAAATTCCAAGACCTGTTATAATTTCTGTCTCCACGCCTGTAGGTAATTCTCTGTGTCACGTCACTCTTTATAATGTACTTTCTTTTCCTCTTCTTTCTCCTCTCGAGCAAGTAGAATGAGAGTTTTCTTTCCCTTGGGCCAAGTCCGTTTGTGAGGGTTAACTCACCACTTTGGCTGCAGTATGAGAGTGTAGCAGCTCGTATATTTACATTGTTTCGTCTATATTTTGTACCTATACAGTCACTGAATTATTCATTTTGTTTTCTGAATGAGTGTTTCTTTTCTGGGCCAAATGCAATTCTACTCTTTTCCCGTTGTGTGATTTGTTTTTCCATCAAACGTTTTCCTCCAACATGTTTCCTCTCTTCCTCCAACATGTTTCTTCTTTTCCTTTAATATGTATCCTCTCTTCTTCCAACATGTTTTCTCTTTTCCTCTAATATGTTTACTCTTTTTCCTATGACATGTTTCTTCTTTTCCTCTAATATGTTTCCTGTTTTCCTCCAATATGTTTCCTGTTTTCCTTCAACATGTTTCGTCTTTTCCTCCAATATGTTTCCTATTTTCCTTCAATATGTTTCCTCCTTTTCCTTCAGTATGTTTCCTCCTTTTCCTACAATATGTTTCCTGTTTTCTCCAATATGTTTCCTGTTTTCCTTCATTATGTTTCTTCTTTCCTCCAATATGTTTCTTATTTTCCTTCAGTATGTTACCTCTTTTCCTCTAATGTGTTTCCTCTTTTCCTTCAGTATGTTTCCACTTATCCTCTAACATGTTTCCTCTTTTCCTCTAACATGTTTTTTTCTTTTCCTCTAATATGTTTCCTCTTTTCCTCTAACATGTTTCCTCTTTTCCTCTAACATGTTTCCTCTTTTCCTCTAACATGTTTCCTCTTTTCCTCTAACATGTTTTCTCTTTTCCTCTAACATGTTTTCTCTTTTCCTCTAACATGTTTTCTCTTTTCTTCTAACATGTTTCCTCTTCTCCTCTAACATGTTTCCTCTTTTCTTCTAACACGTTTTCGCTTTTTCTTCTATCACAGTTCCTCCTTTCCTCCAGCACATACTCTCTCTCTCTCTCTCTCTCTCTCTCTCTCTCTCTCTGAACCTTAAGTGCCCAGGGCACATGGGGCTTCCGCAAGGGTTTTCCACAAATGCCTGTCTTTTGTCTTTTTTTCTGCTCTTGCCCAGGTGAGCCCTCTGTTGCTCAACATCCTTTCTGTTTTTCTTCTCCATGTCTCTTTTGGTCTACCTTACTTCTGTTCCCCTGTGGTGTCCATCTTAGTGCTATTTTTGGTAGTGAGTTGTCAGTCATTCGGAGCACATGTCCCAACCATCGCCAGCGTCTTTCTTCAATAATTGTTGTCAGTGGCTTCATCTGCATTTCTGCCAATAAGATGTTATTTCTTATGGTTTTTGGCCAGAATATTTTCCTAATTCTTCGTAGACATTTAGTCTGGAAAGAATTCAACTTGTTTTCTATGGTTTTGGTGATTTTCCAGCATTCACTTCCATAGAGTAGTACACTTAGAACATTACTCTTAAATATCCTGATTTTCATATTTATGCTTAGTTTTTTTTTTAAATTTCCATATAGTCTGCAGCACTACAAAAGCCTGGTTTGCTCTAATAAGTCTACTGTTGATGTCCTCTGTGCTGTCTCCGTTTTCTACTACTCTGCTACAAGGTATACAAATTCGTTGACCTCCTCCACTAACTTGCTATCTACTCTGAGTACATTTCTGTTGTTCACATTTTGCTTCATTAACTTTGTCTTTCCTACGCTGATCTTTAGTCCTATGTTGTTTGCATTCTGAGTTAGCTTGTTTATTTTATCTTGCATATCTTTGTGACTGCTTGATAATAGACAAATGTCGTCCGCAAAGTCAAGGTCTTCCAGCACTGTGTCAAGGGTCCATTGTAATCCTCTGCGTTTGTCTGATGTTGCCTCCTTCATTAACCAATCTACTGCCAAGATAAATAATGTTGGTGATAGTACACATCCCTGTTTCACTCCTGTTTGTACCCTAAAGCTGCTGGAGGTATGTTCTCCACAGATAACTTTGCACTGAAAACCCTCATATAGGGCTTTGATTACATTTACTATCTTGTGGGGGAGGCCATGCCATCTTAGGATTTTCCACAGTGCATCTCTGTTGACACTATCAAAGGCTTTCTCAAAATCTATGAATAATGCATATGTGTGCTATGCCACTCATTTGCCTGTTCTAATATTTGTCTAAGTACAAATATGTGGTCTATGCATGATCTTCCTTTCCTAAATCCTGCCTGCTCTTTCCGAAGTTTTTCCTCAAATGTTGGTACAATTCTGTTGATGATTATTCTGCAAAATACTTTACTGGTGAGTGGCAGTAGGGTAATGCCTCTCCAGTTCCCGCAATCTCTGAGGTCACCCTTATTTGGTAGTTTTACTATAAGCCCAGTCTTCCACTCCTCTGGGGCTTTTTCTAGATCCCAAATTTGTTGTAATATCCGGCAAAGTTGTTTTGGTGTTTCTGTTTCTTCTGCTTTCAACATCTCAGCAGTCACTTCATCTTCACCTGGTGCCCTGTCTGACTTTAGCTTCTTTATCGCCTCCTTTACTTCATTTATTGTTATTGGTCCTGTATTGATGTTTAGTTCCGTTTTTTGCTTCAGGTGTGTCTATTGTTTGTGCTGCTTGTGTTCTGTTTAGTAGGTGTTAAAGTGTTCCCTCCATCTTTCAATTTTTTCTCTTTCTCCACTGACCAGTTGCCAGCACATACTGGAGATGACTTAAGTTCGCGTGACACAGATGTCAGCTTTGCTGTA
>CM019707.1:27450553-27475142 GCA_009760885.1 Achatina immaculata | reverse complement strand
ATTGATCATATACTAATAAATAACAAATGGAAACAGTCACTACAAGATGTGCGAGCAAGGAAAGGAGCAGATGTAGGAAGTGATCACAACCTTCTGGTAGCAAAAATAAAACTAAAATTAAGGAAAGCCAAAATCGGAGAACACGGAAAGATACATTTTGATACAGGAAAACTGAAAGACCAGCAAACAAGGAACGAATTCTCAATAGTACTTAAGAACTGCTTCAGTGTCTTACAGGATGAAGCAGAAATGTCCATACTAGAGTTCAATAAAACGCTACAGGAAACAGCAAAAGAGGTGCTGGGATATCGGAAATGGAGAAAAGAGGAATGGATAAGCAAGACCACATGAGAAAAGATAGAGCAAAGAAAAGAAATCACGAAAAAATTACTGAACACCAAATCACAAAGGCTACAAGAACAAGTTTTAAGTAATTATGCACAAAAAGACAAAGAAGTGAAGGAATCATGCCGTCAAGATAAACATCAATACTATGACAACTTAGCAGAAGCAGCAGAGAAAGCAGCATATGCAAATGACATGAAAACCATATACAAAATCACAAAGCAGATGACAGGTAACTTCAGCACAAGATGTGAGAGTGCAATAAAGACACTAAAGGGACAACTGGTCAGTGGAGAAAGAGAAAAAATTGAAAGATGGAGGGAACACTTTAACACCCTACTAAATAGAACACAAGCAGTACAAACAATAGACATACCTGAAGCAAAAACGGAAGTAAACATCAATACAGGACCAATAACAATAAGTGAAGTAAAGTGGGCAATAAAGAAGCTAAAATTAGACAGGGCACCAGGTGAAGATGAAGTGACTGCTGAGATGTTGAAAGCAGACGAAATAGAAACACCAAAACAACTTTGCCGGACATTACAACAAATTTGAGATCTAGAAAAAGCTCCAGAGGAGTGGAAAACTGGCCTTATAGTAAAACTACCAAAGAAGGGTGACCTCAGAGATTGCAGGAACTGGAGAGGCATCACCTTCCTGCCACTCACCAGTAAAGTATTTTGCAGAATAATCATCAACAGAACTGTACAAACACTTGAGGGGAAACTTCGAAAAGAGCTGGCAGGATTTAGGAAAGGAAGATCATGCATAGACCACATATTTGTACTTAGACAAATATTAGAACAGGCAAATGAGTGGCATAGCACAAATATGCATTTATAGATTTTGAGAAAGCCTTTGACAGTGCCAACAGAGATGCACTGTGGAAAATCCTAAGATGGCATGGCCTCCCCCATAAAATAGTTAATGTAATCAAAGCCCTATACGAGGGTTTTCAGTGCAAAGTGATCTGTGGAGAACATACCTCCAGCAGCTTTAGGGTACAAACAGGAGTAAAGCAGGGATGTGTACTGTCACCAACATTATTTATCTTGGCAATAGATTGGTTAATGAAGGAGGCAACATCAGACAAACACAGAGGATTACAATGGACCCACAACACAGTGCTGGAGGACCTTGACTTTGCGGTCGATATTTGTCTACTGTCAAGCAGCCACAAAGAAATGCAAGATAAAATAAACAAGCTAACTCAGAATGCAAACAACATAGGACTAAAGATCAACGTAGGAAAGACAAAGTTAATGAAGCAAAATGTGAACAACAGAAATATACTGAGAGTAGATAGCAAGTTAGTGGAGGAAGTCAGTGGATTTGTATACCTTGGCAGTAAAGTAGTAGAAAATGGAGACAGCACAGAGGACATCAACAGCAGACTTACTAGAGCAAACCAAGCTTTTGCAGTACTGCAGACTATATGGAAATCTAAAAAACTAAGCATGAATACGAAAATCAGGATATTTAAGAGTAATGTTCTAAGTGTACTACTCTATGGAAGTGAATGCTGGAAAATCACCAAAACCATAGAAAATAAGTTGAATTCTTTCCAGACTAAATGTTTACGAAGAAATAGAAAAATATTTTGGCCAAACACCATAAGAAATAACATCTTGTTGGCAGAGCTGCAGATGAAGCCATTGACAGCAGTTATTGAGGAAAGACGCTGGCGATGACTGGGACATGTGCTCCGAATGACTGATAACTTACTACCAAAAACAGCACTAAGATGGACACCACAGGGGAAAAGAAGTAAGGGTAGACCAAAAGAGACATGGAGAAGAAAACAGAGAGGATGTTGACCAATAGAGGACTCACCTGGGCAAGAGCAGAAAAAAAGGCAAAGGACAGGCATTTGTGGAAAACCTTGTGGAAGCCCCATGTGCCCTGGGCACTTAAGGTTCAGAGAGAGAGATATAAGATTATATAAAAAATTAGACATGTTGAATGTAAAAACAGATCTTGGAAAAGACCTGACAAAAGCAACATACAAAGAAATAGACAAGAAAGTAAAAAGTTCAGCTAGAAGGGATAAAAGAGAATATATAGACAATATGGTGAAAGAGGCAGAGAAAGCAGCAAAAGCAGGAGACAGCAAAACTTTATATAACATACAAAAGAGGCTAACAGGTACTATTACATCTAAAGAAAGACCAATCCTTAGCAAAACTGGAACACTATTAACATCAAGTAAAGACCAAAAACAAAGATGGGCTGAACACTTCCAAGAAATACTTAATCGACCACACCCAAAAGAATTGTTAAACCTTGAAACTGACTTACCAGCCCCACAACTAAATGTCAACCTCTATGAAATTAAATTGCATGAAATTGAAACAGCAGTGAATTTAATGGCTAACAACAAAGCTGCAGGTGAATATGAAATAACAGCTGAAATGTTAAAAGATATCAATAGTGCCAACATGAGACAACTACAGAGAATGTTTAATAAGATCTGGAAAGAAGAAAAGGTCCCTTCTAAATGGAAAAAAAGGAATCATTGTTAAAACACCAAAAAAAAGACAACCTTAGTGACTATAACAATTGGAGAGGAGTAACTTTAATATCAGCTGTGTCAAAAGTATTTTGCACGGTCATTTTGAATAGACTTAAAGATATAGTGGATACCAGAATGAGAGAATAACAAGCAGGATTTCGAAAAGGGAGAAGCTGTCTCGATCAGATCTTTACTCTAAGAATAATACTTGAAGAACATATTGAAAAGCAGAAACCATTAATCCTGAACTTCATAGACTTTAAAAAGGCATTTGATAGCATACACAGAGATTCACTGTGGAGAATTTTAAGTCTATATGGAATACCATCTAAAACTGTCAACATCATTAAGGACTTCTACAATGGATATGTTTGTGCAGTCAAAACAGAAGAAGGGATGAGTGAATGGTTCCAGACTGAAACAGGCATGAAACAAGGATGTATACTGTCTCCTTAGCAGCTACATAGACCAGGATGGTGACACCAGAAAGGAAATTAGAATTAGAATTGCAAAAGCAGCATTGATCTTCAAGAATCTTGAGAACATATGGCATTCAAAAGTTATCAGCACAAAAACCAAGTTAAGACTATTCAATTCAAATGTAATATCCACTCTCATTTATGCATGCAAAGGCTGGAAAACAACTAAAGAAATAGACAAGAAATTAGACTCTTCCGAAAACAAATGCCTAAGGAAAATACTCGGCATCAAGTGGAACGAATTCAAGAACAATGCAGAGATAAGGCAGATGACTGAACAACAACCAGTCTCATGGATGATCAGGAAAAGGAGATGGACATATGTTGTTCACATGGTGAAAAGAAACAGTCAGAGAATCTCAAAACAAGCTATCAAGTGGAACACAACAGGCCAAAGAAAAAGAAGCAGACCGCGTGAAACTCTGAAGAGGACATTATTAAGAGAGGCCAAATTAATAGGCATAAAATCCCTTGATGAGGTTGAAAGACTTGCCGAATACAGGAAAAAATGGTGAACTACCATTGTGAGCCCTATGTGACATTTAACAGCACGGGAAGGATATAACATAAGATAAGATATATAAGATATTCCAGTCACCCAGCTGTAGAAATGGGTACCCAACTTCTTCTGGAGTTGGGGAAGGAAAGGCAGCCAGGCATGATACTGACCACATCACCCTCTAGTGTGCTGACAGTCAAGGAAAATACGGGCACTAACACCATATCCCTATGTGGCTCTAAGGCATGACAGGATTACCTTTACCTTTATATAAGATATCCAACAATATCAATACAGGACATCCGACAATAAAGTTTGCTCTATCATATTCTGACACTACAACAAAGGGCAAAATTTGAAAATCTGAACTTACGACGATAATTGTGTGTGAATGGCGAAGTACAGAGACAAAACAACAAATTTATGAACGACCACCAGTAAAAGAAAAATGACGGAATATAAATTGGAAGCAACAGAGATGTGGTTTTGGAGAAAGATGAAGCATATGCTGCAAACAGTCATGAGAGAAAAAAAAAAGAATCATGAAGTTCTCTGAGAAGTTGCACAAAAATCTACTGAAAGTCATAAGAAAAAAAAGGTAAAGGTAAAGGTAATCCTGTCATGCCTTAGAGGCACATAGGGATATGGTGTTAGTGCCCATATTTTCCTTGACCTGTCAGCACACTAGAGGGTGATATGGTCAGTATCATGTCTGGCCACCTTTCCTTCCCTCCCATTTCTACAACTGGGTGACTGGGGGGGGGGAACCTCCAGACAGATTCAAACCCCCGACCTTCACCATGAGAGACCAGTGCATTAACCACTTCGCCACTGGCAATCAAAATTCATTAGACATATCACAAGAAGACAAACGTTAGAGAACATAATCATTTTAAAAATCAAAGGAAATGAAAAAAAAAAGAGGGAGACCAGTTATCTAAACTGGCTGAGCAAAGTAGCGTAGAAAAAAAAAAGACAAGAAGTCAAATTATCGATAAGTATCATCACAAGCACAACCTAGAAGGAATAAACTAATGGATGTCAGTGTGTTATGAGAGTTATTCATGTAAAAATCAATAACTCTTTCTCCCTCACTCATATACCCTCACACACTCCTGCCCAAGTCTGTAGTGAGTAAATATGAAACATACTGACTATGTTTTAACTTAATCGGGTTCACCAATCCATTTATGGCTTTTGTTTATTGTTCCGTATCACTGATAACAACAGTACATTGTTCGATGCTTCATTTCATTAAAGAAACAGTGCTAATTTTTATTTATCTTGTCACTGCACATGTCATTTGAAAGTAGAACGTCCATTTCCATGTTTCAATGGCATTCGTTTGTAAATTTCATCGGTTGAAATGAAGATTTAATTGTTTTTTTTAATCGAGATCAGTATGCATTTTTTCAGTAAAATTTATTATTTTGTGATAATGACTGCCTGTTGCGGACATTGTAATAAAATGCTTTTATCTGCACAAAAGTATTAGAAATAGTCACAAAAAGTGTAGATGTTTATAGAGGGAAATTCTAAATGATGAAACAAGGCAGTCTAATGGGATTTACAAGAAATTTATGGTAAGTAGAAAATAATTTTATTTTTTTGCATCAAAAAATTTGATATTATGTTTCCAAATTTTCACACTAATTTCTTTCTTCTTCTTCCTCCTTTTTTTTTGTCAAAAAAGTTTATTCGTGGAAACTTCTTTCATTTACATGTATTTTCACATATAAGTGTAGATTGAATATAGACTTGCTGTGTTACACTGAATTTTACAACTAGATCCCATGTTATGGCACATGCGCCAAGAAAATACACGATTGGAGCAACTTCATTTGCATAGGTGGACACAGAAGAGTTAAGTATCAATTACTTTATTTATTTCATTTTTTTGAAATTCTGTGTAATACAAAATTCTGTTAAAATATTTCCACGATTACCTCACTGCTTGAGATACATCTGAAAACTGCCGAAGATCATATTTCCTAAGAAGATCAGGTTTTGGCATATGACCCTGAAACAGACAAAGTAACACGTAATGTTTAATGTTATTAAATATTTGAAAACGTTGCACACGTTTCTACACGGGTGGGGATCCCAGTAAAGTTACAGAAAATGATTAACAGTAAAAACTGTGAGAATAAATATTACCTGGTAATGAGACATCAATATTTTAGCTTATGCCTTCCACAGACAGCTACAGCAAGAAACAGGATAGTAAACTGTATATATATATATATATAAAGTAAATGATTTAAAATTGTAACTCTCTCCTGTACATCATGGACAATGCAACAACAATCTACATGTTCTACTTTTTGATATGTACTATCAAAGTATCATGGTGAAACCCCAGAATTCTTCACAATGTTTTTTTATGGCTAGATCTCTGGAACTTGTCCTTTTCTATCCTGAATTGTTAATGTTTTTTGTGCTATCCTGCCATAATTAATGTCCTCAATCCTTTGAAATTGTCTCTCCAAGGAATCTTCCCAGGAGGTTCAGTTTCAAGGCTTTTGGTCTTCCAAGCTTTAAGCTGCAGCCACTCCTTGTCCATCTTCAAGTTTATTAAACCAGTGTAACAGATGTAGACACAACTGTGTCCTGCAATGGTCAGACAACAGCCCATAATGCAAAGTACAGTTACAGAGAGTGACATGATCCTCCATACAGACAGAAACAAAGATGCAGAAATACATGACAAAACAGAGAGACACACAGAAATACATGACAAAAGGGAGACACACACAGAAATACATGACAAAACAGAGAGACACACAGAAATACATGACAAAAGGGAGACACACACAGAAATACATGACAACACAGAGAGACACACAGAAATACATGACAAAAGGGAGACACACACACAGAAATACATGACAACAGAGAGACACACAGAAATACATGACAAAAGGGAGACACACATAGAAATACATGACAAAAGGGAGACACATACAGAAATACATGCCAGCAGGTGAAAAACCTGTAAATTCTGCAGACAAGCACACAAGCTACACAAGCACTGCGGAAGCTGAAAGATCAGCCCATGTGACTCAACTAACACTCAACCAAACACACAGAATGTATTTCTGCTCAGGCACACACTGCACTTCCTGCTTAGCCTTACCAGCAGCATCTTCACCGGGATCAGGTAGATGAGAATAAGCCGCTTATTCTTATGACTCTCCCTGTGACACTTCTCAAAAGCAAATGTCAAGTACTCCTCAGCTGGAAATGGCAAACAAAAATCTTTTACCACCGTTTATTAAACTTCTTCTCGAAGGATCTATTTTTGGTCTAAATCAGTCATGCTAACTTTCTTGAACTTTACCGTGAAAGATCTGATCTCAGTTAAATCTGTCATGTTCACTCTCAGTCAACAAAATCTGAACTTCTTCTTCGTTTTGCTTGGAGCAGCCGTAGAATTCAGCAGCTTTCCAAGCCACTGAGGCTCTTTGCTGCAGACAAGACACATCTCCATTCCTCTCTGTTCCTGATCTTTTCTTGCCAAATGTCTATTCCAAGAGTGCGTATATCTTCTTCCAGCTTGTCCCACCACTGCTTGTCTTGGTCTACTTCTTCTGTATAGGTCAGCTTTGTTTGTCTGTCCTCTAAAAGACAATCAGAACTTGAAAACTTTAAAGCCTGTGCTAAGAATGTTTTTATTTGCTTTACTGCTGTGTGTAGATATGAGATTACATGTAATAATTTTCAATTCATATTTTAGTATTGCTTTTTATATGTTTATAATGCTAGTATCTTACATCCTTCCCGTGCCATTAAACGTCACATAGGGCTTGCATGGTAGTTCGCCAAGTTTTCCTGTTTTCAGTGAGCTTTTCAACCTCATCCAGGGATGTTATGCCCACTAAACTGGTCTCTCTTAACAATGTCCTCTTTAGTGTTTCATGTGGATGAGCTTCAGCCTGTTGTGTTCTACTTGATAGCTTGTTTTGGGATTCTCTGATTGTTTCCTCTCATCACGTGACTGACATATGCTCATCTTCTTTTTCTGATCATCCATGAGACAGGTTGTTGCTTGTTCATCTGTCTTATCTCTGCGTTGTTCTTGAATTCGTTCCACTTTATACCAAGTATTTTCCTTAGGCATTTGTTTTCAAAAGAGTCTAATTTCTTGTCTATTTCTTTAGTTGTTTTCCAGCTTTCACATGTGTAAATGAGGGTGAATATTACGTCTGAATTGAACAATCACGGGGACTGTGGCGATCCCTGTCCCATTAGCCAGACTAGGCCTGTTACTGGGGGGGGGGGGGGGGGGGTGCCAATGGAGAGGTTGGACAGAGTCTTGGACAGCTATGTTTCACCAGCACTGACATGTCAGCTATGGGTTGCTGATTGCCATGGTGGACAGCGTCTTTGCCCCAATCTCATCTCACTAACACCGTCATCACTGTTCTCATGGAGCACCACATACAAATAATATGTCAACTTCAAAGTGTCACTGTCAGCCAACATGCACAAAAGAAAAAGAAAAATGTTCCTTGCAAAACTAAAAAAAAAAAAAAAGCTTTTACTCTTACCACTTTTGTAATCACTATCGAACATGGCCTTCCTGCCAACATAGAACCTGTGGATGTCCATGTTTGATTAATTTTTGTCACCTCTTTACAATCTTACAAATAAAATAAGTAAAAACAGCCTCTACGTTATAAATGATTCTAAGACATACTGCTCCAAACAAAAGCTGCTTGTAAGAATCATGCCAAGCCTCTAAATGACTATTCCTCATTGTATGAATGATTACACTAGGCAACTTACAATTTGCTTATGAAATAAAACAAGCCAAACTTTACTAATTTCGATGCGCTCAACACAAAAAAAATGACAATGAAATTTGCCGACTGCCTTTTGTTTAGAAGATACTCAGTCTGTATTGTTTACATAGGTAATAATAGGCAATGCCGTTTGTTTGCTTTTATGACCTGCAAAATACCATCTAATGGCAGGCGTAGTATAGCATCAGCCAAAGTTGTAGTGCATCATTCTCAGAACTTCATAGTGCATTAAACAGCAGTAGCACTGCACATAACTGTGTTAATAGTCCAGACAACTTCTGTATATTTGTGGAGGAGTGCCCCCTCAGAAACCACAAAATGACTATCAATCTATTAGTGAAAAGGACATAACTTTATTTTGAATGCAAAAATGGTGACCAGGTCAAACCCCGAGCCACACGCATGCTGCAGTACATGCCCTAGAATTCTTCCAGAGTGGCTAAAAACTAGGCATGTGACTGCGACAAATTAAAAAGCCTACCTGTATGTCACTAACTGTGACAAACTAAATTTGTCTTTGATAGGCAGGCTCTCAATGGCTCGAATTAAAGGCTTACAGAGATGAAGTTTGTTGATCTGAAATGGAAAAATCACCTTTTGTGTACTCTCTTGTTTTTACATCTATTGCATGCGCCACAGATAAAACATTAATAAAAAAAGATCAAATGTTAAACAGAGAAAACTCTTAACAAAGAGGAACCAAACATACAGAAACCACATCTTCAGGTAAATACCACACTCTTAACAAAGAGGAACCAACCATACAGAAACCACATTTTCAGAGATCTGCCACCATCATCTTTCCTCAGGTGAAACTTTTAAACATACATAGGATATCTGAGAGTGAAGACGCTGTTCATTTTGGCAATCAGCAACCCAAATCTGGCAGCAGGGTTGGTGAACCACAGCTGATTAACACCCCGAATCACCTTCCTGCTGGTACCTCCAGTAATGCCCAGCCTGGATAACAGGGCAGGGATCGCCATAGTTTCCATGATGGTGGAGTCTGCTAGAGAAGTACTGCACACTCCCTGCTTTTCAGAGACTGAAAAAACATCAGCTGCCATAACCAGATCCCAAGCCGACACGACGCCACACCTCAACATCTTCACAGCATCAGCTGCAGAGAATACCAGCTCACTGTTCCAGGGAGATAGTATACGAGATAAGAAAAGACATATCAGATATTTCTTTGGTGCAAACAGACCGGCATCAACATAACCACATAAATCCTGTTACACTGGAAAAAACTGGCGATCCACATCTGAAAACAAGTCTTGGAAAGGTAAAGGCCGCTTTCAGTGACATATGGAAGATGCTAATAAAATGTAAAAAGCAGTCAGAAAAAACAGTAGCAGATTGGTACACTGATTCGACATTACTCTCCACAAGTGAGACTCAGACAATTAACGAACTGATGAAACAGAAACTGGAAGCAACAGAGATGTGGTTTTGAAGAATATTGTGATCTTGGAGAACATAACATATAACCTTGAGACAATTCCCCAAATCTCTCTTCTGGTCCTTATTTCAGTAATATCAGAACTAAAAACAGCTTTCTTCTTCTTCTTATATATCCTTCCTGTGCTGTTAAACGTCACATAGGGCTTGCAAGGTAGCTCGGCAATTTTTCCTGTTTTCGGTGAGCTTTTCAACATCATCAAGGGATTTTATGACTATTAATTTGGCCTCTCTTAACAATGTGCTCTTTAGAGTTTCACACGGTCTGCCTCTTTTTCTTTGGCTTGTTGTGTTCCACCTGATAGATTGTTTTGGGATTCTCTGACTGTTTCTTCTCATCACGTGACCAACATATGTCCATCTCCTTTTCATGATCACCCATGAGACTGGTTGTTGTTCAGTCACCTGTCCTATCTCTGCATTGTTCTTGAATTGTCCTTAACTAAAAAAAACAAATAAAAGTTTGATTCTTTACTTTTAAAATAACTTGGCCGTTTACTGGAAAAATGCTAATTTATTCACTTGAGTTTCCTAAAGAATCAATTTATTTTCAGTTTGTCTTCAATCTATCTATGTCCTGTAGAATTTATTTGCATGTCTGTCTTTTATTGATGCTTTCACATTTCTAGGTCACTACAACAGTTCAGGCTGGAATACCTGCACCTGTATTCATTGCCCTTGTTCTCCTAGGGAAACTTCAGGTGCCCATGACTGGAATGCCAGCACCTGAATTCATTACCCTTGTTCTCCTAGGGAAATCTCAGGTGCGGCTGGAATGCCAGTAGGGAAACCTCAGGTGCCCATTTTTTTATGCTGGCATCAGTCGATCCCAAGAAATTCAGCCCAAGTGTGAAATCAAACCAGGAACCTCCAAACTGGCATGTAAATGCACTAACCACTACACATAGCAGCACCTTTCGTCCTTAGTAACTGGTAATAAAAGCAAATATGAAGGTCATACCGAAAGTCGTGAGCAAAATTTTTTTCAAAAATCAGAATTTATAGATTGAGAAAATATAAATGTATCACCTTAACCTGCATCCTTTGCACTTCATGACCACACAGAGCAGAAACAAAATGGCAGGCGCTGAAGTTTCATTTCATCAACATTCTGTTATTGAGTTCCTCGTTAAAGAGGAAATCCCCACTGCTGAAATTCAACAAAGACTTCAACTTGCTTATGGAGATGTGTGTATGGGTGCTAGCAGTGTTAGGAAGTGGGTGAAACATTTCAAAGATGGAAACATGAGCATCCAAGATATGCCTCACAGCGGTTGCCCTCGAACTGCCTCCACTAAACGCAACGTGGAAAGGATTGACAACATCATTAAAGAAGACAGATGTGTTACAGTATCTGAAATCACTGTAAATCTTGGAATAGGACACAATGCAGTACAGGAAATGACTGAAACTCTAGGCTATAGAAAAGTCTGTGCCCGCTGGGTTTCATGTTTGTTGACTGAAGATCACAAAGCTGTGAGAAAAACCATCACTCAAGACCTTCTTCGGAGGAAATTCAGAAAATAGGTTGGGAAATTCTTCCACACCCTGCCTATAGCCCCGATCTGGTACCCAGTGATTACCATCTTTTCGGTTTTGTGAAAGAACAAATGCGAGGCTATCACTACGACACAGAAGAGAACTCCAGAAAGCAGGGCATCTGTGCCTTCAGTCAGGTCGAACAGAATTCTACCAGGAGGGTATTTTCAAACTTGCAGAGCAATGGGAAAAATGTGAGCAGAGAAATGGAGATTATGCTGAAAAGTGAAGAAAAGGATGTAGATTAAGATGATACACTTATATTTTCTCTATCTATAAATTCTGATTTTTAAAAAATTTTTGCTCACCACTGTCGATATGACCCTCATATGTGAAATATGTTCATTCTGGCTAGGCTATTTCGGGGAAAATAAAAAATTGTTTACAAATGAATTTACCTTGAAGTATATTTTGAAGAGCTGATTGACAAGATTCAGCATTCCCCACTTCTTTGAGTCTTCTATGGCAGCTCGGCTTTTAGTTGTATGAAAGACAGTGAGAAACATCTATGATAATTCAGGTTTGTTTAGTTGTGTAAGCACTTGCTTTTTAACATAGCAAGTCAGTATAGTTACAAGAAGCAAACATGAGAAAATCTGAAATTTACAATAAGATGTAGTTATGGGAGATAAGATTTAACAAATATCCTGGATGCAGTGCACATGGAAATCAAATATGAAATGGACATGAAAATCAAAAATGATAAGAAAATAGAAATCATGGGCATGGAAATCATGAAAGGAATGAAAATGGAAATCAAGAATAAAATAGACACAACATTTTTTTTTTCATTCATCACTTTCATTTCTTTCATAGTTACACACAGTGATTGTGTTAGCTGACAACTGGTGGTAAATTTCCATTGAAAGAAGAGACAAACCAAAACTTTTGGAGGTCATCAGTTACCAAAACCAATTTATATTATCACAGACTTGGTGGTAAACTTGCACTTGTATGAACTCCCTGTAACCACGGGCTGTTGTTCTTTGCAGACAATGCTGTAGAGATGTTGAGGCACAGCATCGTATCGGCATGGGAGTGGGTTATGGCGGCTACTTTTTAGTCCCGGAGTACAGCTAAAAAGCAGGGGATGTGCAATGCTTCTTTAGCAGACTCCACCACCAAGGGGACTATGGTGATCCCTGCCCTGTTAGCCAGGCTAGACCTGTTACTGAGGGTACAACGGAGAGGTGAGACAAGGTCTTGGTCAGCCATGGGTTGCTAACCCTGACGCTGGCATATCAGCTATGGGTTGCTAACCCTGACGCTGGCATATCAGCTATGGGTCGCTGATCACCTTATCGTGCGTCTTCACCCCCCAACTTAGTAAACAAACAACCAGAGAAATTAGTCAAAAGACAATTGGGCAAGTAGGCTGGTGATGGTCAATTTCCACGGAGGAGAGTTCGGCACTTTTGAATTTGGTTCAGCATGTGAGCATTTTATAAAGATTAAATCTTGCGCAAATACAGGAAAAAAGAAAATTTCACAAGAACATCATTTACTTTCCGCTGATGTTTGCAAAGTGTGTTTAATTTTACATTAAAAAAAAAATATAAATGATCGCATGCTGTATTTACAAAACCGGTATTTTGGGAAGTGCTTCGTGCAAGATGAAAGACTGGTACAACTGTACCAGTTTCAAAAATCACTGGTTACATGTATACAAAACTGATTTATATGATAACATCCCTTTTTTGCCTGGTACTCTAACCAGTGTGTACAATGTACTTCAGTACACCATACACTGTAGTCAAATATTCTACATTTTTCAGTTTCCCTAACATAATATCATGCGATCACTTTTACAGCTGGGATGACTAGAGCACAGTACAACCTATCTAAATCGACCCTTGGCTTTGAACTGTCTGTCCACCATTGACTGTACCAATCGTGTCCATAACAAAAAAAGAAAAGAAAACTTCAAAGATAAAAGTGAAAGATTTCATTATATGCCAACACTATTATATTTTTCTAAAAAAAAAAAAAAGAACAAAATGAACTAATGAACATATCCCTGAAATTATATATATATATATATATATCATTCACTCATTCATTTGCATGTCCCTTTGTGAACAAGATGGCCTGCCACTGCTGCAACCATTTGCAGATCATCAACGATGTCTTGCAGCCATCTTCATTTTGGTCTTCCTCTTTCTTTTTCCCATTATGTATCCTTCTAATACAGTCTTCTCTAAATTATCATGACGTTTTATGTGTCCAAAATATTTAAGTTTTCTCTCTTTAATCCTCTTTACTAGCCAGCATTCTTCAATGTTAAGCTCTTGTAGCATAGATATATTTTTTCTTTTTTGTGTCCACGATATCTGGAGAACTCTTTTGTTGCATTTACATTCAAAGGCATTTATGTGTTTCTCAGCTGTTTTGTTAAGTGTCCAGGTCTCACAGGCATATGTTGCTATGGGAAAGATGCATGACCTTAAAAATCTTTTTTTTGTGGTTCTGTCTGCTCCACTCCACAGATTCTTTAGTTGTTTTACTTTCTGAAGAGCGACAGATGTCCTCCTTTTAATTTCCCTCATTGTATCTCCATTATTAGTTAGTAGTGATCCAAGATATTCAAAACTCTCCACTTCTTCCAGTTTTTCTACATTGATACATATTTCAGCTGCCTTGTTTGTTTTGTCAGTTGTCATCAATTTAGTTTTCTTTACATTAAGATAGAGGTTCTGCTCTTCGCTGTTCTTACGGACTGACATAATTAGTTTTTCCATTCCTTTTTGTGTTGTGGACAGTAATACTGTGTCATCAGCATACCTAATCTCTGGTATTTCATAACCTCCAATTGTTATGACATGTAATATTCTTTGTCTACATCTTCTCTAACATTCCTCATTATATTTTCAGTATACAAGTTAAACAAGCAGGGTGATAATATGCACCCCTGACGGACCCCTTGTTTTATGTCAAACCAAGTTGTTGTTTCACCATTTATTCTTACTGCTGCTTGTTGGTCTAGATACAGCAGTGATGTTAATTTCGCTCGCTCACTTACTTTCATTTTGAATAAATTTTGATGAGAAATTTAGTAGAAAGAAACTGGAAAGAAGCTGACCTCTGCAATTTAAAATTTGGGTTAGAAATGTGTTACTTTTCATTTTATTTAGACTGCTAAATATCACTCTGAGCATTTATTCACATAAGTGTACAAGATCTACCAACTCTAACACTGCATTCAAAATTATGGGACACTGGAGCCACATGGGTTAAACTCGCTGTTCAGCTACACTTAACATTCTCTTCAATCATTATAGTACCTCTCCACTAAGCTCCACCCCTTCTTACTTGTCAAACCTCCTCACAGCATCACTTTGCAACCCCTCTTTCATATATTTCAGCTTCTCCTGGCTAGGTCAACACTGTATCACTCTCTCTCCCCTCCCCAGTTCCCCATCCACCACCCCCAGTTACAACCCACCAACCACATATCACAGGTCACCATTTAAACAGTCTCCACGTTCTACTAAATGCATTCCTGACACACGCCGCCGGACAAGCCACACCTTACAATTTACAGCTAAGTACTCTATTTAATTTTAAAATTTTTTTTTTAATAGTATTCATGTGAATCTATACTTTATCTCCTCTCTCTATTTCTTTGTCTTGTATGTTTTTGTATGATTAAGGCTCACGCCGAAACGTCACAACTTTGTAGTCGTTAAGTAATAAAGCTGTTCCTACATTTTTCCTAGTTTATACATTCTAGTGTTGTTTTAGAGGGAAAGAGTTAAGCCAAATAAGATAAACAATATATCTTTTACTCTTTCCCCAAATAATCTGCTTCAATTGCAGGACCTTAACAATTAAATGTTCTTCTTCTGTGACCAACTTCATATACTCAGGCCATCTTGACAAGCATCCAGGTTGTTTCCATGAATCCAATCATCAGGAGTTCTTAACTTACAACCCACAGAAACAGAAAATCATTCATATTTTTGGGGGCGGGGGAAGAGATTTGGGATCCTTAACACTTTCCGTGCGTTTGGTCATTATAGTGACACTTCCGGTATCCCGAAGCTACCATATGGTCATTATAGTGACAATTGTTTGTTTCATTAAAACAAGCGGTGTAACATTTAGATTGTACATATTTCATCCGTGATTCCGGTGACACTTTCAAAATGGCGAAAGAGTGCCTAGTTACGAGCGATGCCGAGCGAGAAAAAGGACGAGAAGCATGGAAATTTTTCAATTTTTGACGATGTAGATAGGGGCATGGACATAGCCTATGGCCACCCCGCTGCTCTTGAATGTTTTCTAAGTAGATCTAGACATATTTAGATGACTGGAGAAGTAGTTAGGAGGTTAGTTCAGACATTCATTCAGTGAGAATGCAACACAGAATCACAATACGAGATCAACAAGTAGATCTACACATCTCAGATGGTAAACAGTGCAGATCTAGACCTCGCTGATGGCAAGCTGGCCACAATCAGTGTCTAAAAACATCATATTACTTCTTTTTTCCTAAAAAACTCTGCATTTATGAAATTTTCATTCATTTAGCTATACTTTGAAACATATTAAGTATACGGAAGTACATGGAAATACTGTTTTCAATTCCATTTTACAACCAGACCCCCTTACAGACCAAGACCCGCGTTTTTACTCCAGCACTCCAGAACACGTCAAAAGTGTCACTATAATGACCAACCGCAAAGAAAGTGTTAAGTCTCTGTATACAAAGTGCAAGTTTGAAGAACGAAAAAAACAAAACAAAAGTTTTTTTGACTGTTAGGACATACTTGTCTGAAGCACAAACTCTGAACAGGCCCATTAGCAGCTCTGCTGCTTTCTCTAACCTTTCACCAGCCTTCCCTTTGTTGTTCTTTACCATCTGAGTATCTGCCTGCCAATGAAAGAAAGAACATCAGATTCATCATTCTAGAACCTTCCACATAGTATCATTAGAATATTTAAGTGTCTACCCCATGAATTTTGGATTCATGGTTCAGTCTGTAACTAAAGAAGCTGTGGATAGGGACCGGCAGTACTACAAAAATTAGATTTTTAATAACACACATTTTTCCCATAGCAATATATGCCTGTGAGACCTGGACAGTTAACAAAACAGCTGAGAAACACATAAGTGCCTTTGGATGTAAATGCTATAGAAGAGTCCTTCAAATATCATGGATGCAAAATATTTAATACTGAAGAAGGTTGGTTAGTAAAGAAGATTAAAAACTTAAGTATTTTGGACATTCTCTTTGTGAGAATTTGGAGAAGACAATCTTGGAAGAGTACATAAAGGGAAAAAGAGGAAGACCAAGGTGAAGACGGCAACAAGACATTGTTGATGATCTGTGAATGGATGCATCAGCAGCGGGGCATCTTGCTTACTACCGAGAGGCCTTCAAGAGAGCTGTTCGGGAGCCAAGGGACATTTCAATGCATGAATAAATGAATGGTTCAGTTTGTGTCACAAATCATCAAGAGAATCTTAACATCATGCCAGTGAAAGAAATAAAAAACGAAAATCAGATTTATAGTTAGGTACCAGTTACAAATCATCAGTAGAACAATATGAGCACCATACTTGTCTCATATCATCAATAAAATAATTTGGTAAAAATACGAAGGAAATAGTACATATCACAGAATGATGATCAATTTTTCAAGAAATCATGCTATCAAAATCAAGTATGCTAGACCTTCAAAACTCTGAAGTCCATGCCAACAAGAGGGCTGTAGGATCAGTGTGCCAGATCTTCAAAACTATGAAGTCCATGCCAACAAGAGGGCTGTAGGATCAGTGTGCCAGATCTTCAAAACTATGAAGTCCATGCCAACAAGATGGCTGTAGGATCAGTGTGCCAGATCTTCAAAACTCTGAAGTCCATGCCAACAAGAGGGCTGTAGGATCAGTGTGCCAGATCTTCAAAACTATGAAGTCCATGCCAACAAGAGGGCTGTAGGATCAGTGTGCCAGATCTTCAAAACTATGAAGTCCATGCCAACAAGATGGCTGTAGGATCAGTGTGCCAGATCTTCAAAACTATGAAGTCCATGCCAACAAGAGGGCTGTAGGATCAGTGTGCCAGATCTTCAAAACTATGAAGTCCATGCCAACAAGATGGCTGTAGGATCAGTGTGCCAGATCTTCAAAACTATGAAGTCCATGCCAACAAGATGGCTGTAGGATCAGTGTGCCAGACCTTCAAAACTATGAAGTCCATGCCAACAAGATGGCTGTAGGATCAGTGTGCCAGACCTTCAAAACTATGAAGTCCATGCCAACAAGATGGCTGTAGGATCAGTGTGCCAGATCTTCAAAACTATGAAGTCCATGCCAACAAGATGGCTGTAGGATCAGTGTGCCAGACCTTCAAAACTATGAAGTCCATGCCAACAAGATGGCTGTAGGATCAGTGTGCTAGACCTTCAAAACTATGAAGTCCATGCCAACAAGATGGCTGTAGGATCAGTGTGTTAGACCTTCAAAACTATGAAGTCCATGCCAACAAGATGGCTGTAGGATCAGTGTGCTAGACCTTCAAAACTATGAAGTCCATGCCAACAAGATGGCTGTAGGATCAGTGTGCTAGACCTTCAAAACTATGACTCCTTTATTTTCCCACTGTCTGATTCTAACTGGTTGTCTGACTGGTTAGGCACTTGGTCTACTAATCTGATGGTACAAAGTTCAAGTCCCAGCAATGGGAACTTTCTTGCACCACCATGCTAAAAAAGCCTTGGGGTACACCCAGCCTCTAAAAATGCATACCAGAAAAATCTGGGAAGGTAAATATGGCCAAGTGTGACAATGACCACATCACACTTTCATGGAAATACAGGCCTAACACCTTATTCCCCACATGCTTTAATGGCATGGAAATGGGGATTTTACTTTACCATTAACATTATTCTAACTTGCCCTTTTCATAAATGGTAAACATCTACCAACACTGAGATATTTCTGTGCTTCTTATGTCAGTTTTTAAGATGTTTCTGTGCTTCTTATGGCAGTTTGTAAGATATTTCTGTGCTTCTTATGGCAGTTTGTAAGATATTTCTGTGCTTCTTATGACAGTTTGTAAGATATTTCTGTGCTTCTTATGGCAGTTTGTAAGATATTTCTGTGCTTCTTATTGCAGCTTCCTCTCTTAAACCAGGGATGATGTTGCACCTGACTTGATGAGCATTCTAGTTTCAATAATTCTGTTTTCTAAAATCATTTCTCTTCTATTACAGTGGAGTTTTAAAATATTTTTTTTTAAGCATATGTGGCCATAACCACCTATACCATACCACGGCCACTCACGTCAGATACTTACATTCACAGCAAACAACCGCAGATCTAAAGCAACAGCAAACATCATTGGCAGAGCCCAATTCTCTTCTTTCTGAGACTGAAGTGCTTTCAGAAAAGATCTCAAAATAGTTAAGGGTATGCACATTCAAGCCAACAAACAGAATACAGAATGACCTCTACAAATAATTTAAAATGTCTTCTTTTAAAAAAAAAACAACCCTGCCACAATAAAAAGAAATTACACACAGAAAACTTTCTGCCGTATCTAATTAACCTCCAACACTTGATCTTTCCTGTTACTGTTTGCCCACTCTTCTTTCCTGTTATTATTTGTGTTTTGTGATACATGAATAGTTTTTTTGGGTCAGTCACTTGCATGTCCCTTGTGCAACTTTCCCTCCATAACAGCTCTCCTGTAGGCCTCTCAGTTTTAAGCAAGATGGCCTGCTGCTGATGCATCCATTTACAGATTACCAACGATGTCTTGCAGCCATCTTTGCCTTGGTCTTCCTCTCTTTCTTTTTTTCCTATTATGTATCCTTCCAAGATGTTCTTCTCTTCTCTTCTTCTTTGTACGCACATTTAATATGTCCAAAATATTTAAGTTTTCTCTCTTTAATCTTCTTTACTAGCCAACCTTCTTCAATATTAAGTTCTTGTAGTATGGATATATTTGGTTTTTTTTTTGTGTCCATGATATTTGAAGAACTCTAGCATTTACATTCAAAGGCATTTATGCATTTCTCAGCTGTTTTGTTGTGTCCGGATCTCACAGGCATACGTTGTGATGGGAAAGTTGCATGCCCTTAAAAATCTTAAAGTTTTTGGGTATAAGTATTTAAAACTAAATATCTTCTTTGGTACTCAGGTTCGTGGTCATGCCACATCAGAACCCAGGTCAGCAGGATGAAGTCCTCAGTCGTGGTAGCCTCACAGCTTCTGTCTTAGGCCTGAGCCTCATGACCACATATGGCTATGTAGATCTGTAAAAGCTGGGCACTCTAAACTAAATATATAAATCTACATAAATCCACTGGGGGGGGGGGGGGGGGGGTAAAGCTGCGACAGTAAGATGTTAAAACTAAAACTAAAATAGGAACAGTTTTATCAATTAATGAGCACACTGCTGTAACGTCTTGGTTTACACCTTAACCATAAAGGACAAAGAAATAGGCTCTTTACTACCAACCAGTCAGATTGGCATCACACCTCGCAAGTCTTCATTTAAACATTCACAATACTTCACCATGCACACTCTCTTACACACCTCCTTCACAGTTCCCTTTTTATTCTATTGTTTTTCCCATTCTTAATTTGTTGTATGTCACTGATGTGAATCTATATTTTCTCTTCTTTTCTTGTCTCTGTTGTCTTTGTATGATTAAAACGTAAACTAAAACATTACAGCTATGTGCCAGTTAAAAGCTGTTTCTACTTTTGTTACACGTAAATAGTCTTGATCTATTTGTATTTTGGTTCTCCTCTTCCCATTTGCTGTCTTTTGGATTCCTCTCTCAGTTTCTTTTACTGTTTGTCTTTTGGTTCTCCCTTCCCTCTCTGTCTTTTGGTTCTTTCTTTCCCTCTCACAGTCTTTCTTTTGGTTCTCTTTCCCTCTCACAGTCTGTCTTTTGGTTCTCTCTTTCCCTCTCACAGTCTTTCTTTTGGTTTCTCTTTCCCTCTCACAGTCTTTCTTTTGGTTCTCTCTTTCCCTCTCACAGTCTGTCTTTTGGTTCTCTCTTTTCTTCTCACAGCCTTTCTTTTGGTTCTCTCTTTCCCTCTCACAGTCTGTCTTTTGGTTCTCTCTTTCCCTCTCACAGTCTGTCTTTTGGTTCTCTCTTTCCCTCTCACAGTCTTTCTTTTGGTTTTCTCTTTCCCTCTCACAGTCTTTCTTTTGGTTCTCTCTTTCCCTCTCACAGTCTGTCTTTTGGTTCTCTCTTTCCCTCTCAGTCTGTCTTGTGGTTCTCTTTTTCCCTGCTACTGTCTGTCTCTTTGGTTTTCACTTTCCCTGCTACAGTCTGTCTTTTGGTTCTCCTTTTCCTTCTCAGTCTGTCTTTTGGTTCTCCGTTTCCCAGCGACTATCTGTTAGTCTAGAAAATATTAATTTTTTTTTTAAAAAGGGGTCCACAAATAAAAGACTGAGAAACCCTGAGAAAACTGGTAGCCACATCCAATATCTCTCAAAATTTACAAAAAATCCTGACATTGGATAAAGCAAGAAAGAAAGAAAAAAAAATCTAACCTTAGATGAAAGTATAACTTTACTGCACAAAATCTTGGGCAACACGTAACAAAAGGATACTGCACAACAACAGCCTGGCTGCTGTATGCCTCAGCAAAATCATGATTAGCAACAGCCCAACAGCATCTGGAAAATGTGAAAATATAAGATCAACTTAACAAGCTGCAGGATGGTTGTCCCCATTAAAAGAAGTAAGAGAATCTGAAGCAGCTAATGGCATCCTCTGGCATCACTTGTCACTATTAGTACTCCAAATGCTGGCACCTTATCCCACCTTTCCAGATGATTAGCTGGGGGGGGGGGGGGGAGAAACAGTTTCACTTTACCAGTTGCTCAGGTGGACCACTCAGGTATATCCACCTGCTTCAAAGCTATCTTGTCACAAGGAAGCGACTGGTGGTCTGATCTTAGCCAGATGTGTCCCACTCAAACTCAAAAGTAAAACTGGGCACCTGATTCCTTTTGCAAGCCATAAGTACATGCATACATCAAAGCATATTGTGATAGCGTGAGACAGACAGACAGATCAAGAGAAAAATGGGAAATATACTGTGCTATGCTACAACAATAACAAAGTAAATGTGATGCTACACAATTACAATATAACAGCTTTCATTTCATGCCAGAGAACTTTCAATTCTTATTCTATCATTTGTTCATCACCTTATACAACAGCCTTTGCTTCATATCCATGTTCAGACAATCACTGTTAAGGAAAAGGGAATAAATATTTCCATAGGGGAAAAAAAAAAAAAAAAGAGTACATGTTTCACTGACATGATATGAAGAGTTCTGGCTTGAGGACTGCATTAATATAAAGTGAGCACCTTCAGCATATGAATGACTCTATATAAGCTCTCACAGAATTGTCTTGCCTTCTATCTCCCTGGTGTTCTTTTGCAGCCAGTGCTGTGAGGATGTTGAGGCACAGCATCGTATCAGTGTGGAACCAGGTTAAGGCAGCTATTTTTTTTTCCAGTTCCAAGCAATGACTGTACAATACGCTTTAGCAGATTCCACCACCATGGAGACTATGGCAATCCCTGTCCTGTTAACCAGTCTGTTACCGGGGGGCACCAATGGAAAGGTGGGACAGGGTCTTGGTTAGCTGTGGTTTTCCAACCATGACACCGGTATATGAAGACACCACAGCACATAACACCTCAATCACTCAAAAGCCCTTCTCTCACAGCATAAGACACAGCCAGGCTTTCCAGCCATCTCTATCTCTGACCCTGTTCTCCAAGTCATACTCTGTGATTCCCTCTAACTCTAGAACCTTCACTATATACCCCTTCTCCATGTATTCTTCAATCTCCCCTGTTTTTTACCTCCCCTGAGGGTTCCATGTCAAAGCCTGTGTTGCTACACCGTCTCACTGCTTTCTCAGTGTGTCCAATCCAGCTTCATATTCTGTTTATGATCTGTACACTGATTCTTGTTCTGTTCACCTCCAAACCTCCTCATTTCTGATCTTTCCCTGCCATTTAATCTTAAGGATCCTTCTCAAGAATATCTTATACCCTTCCTGCGCCGTTAAACGTCACATAGGGCTCGCAAAGTAGTTCGCCAAATTTTCCTGTCTTCGGTGAGTCTTTCAACCTCATCAAGGGATTTTATGCCTGTTAATTTGGCCTCTTTTAACAATGTCCTCTTCAGAGTTTCACGTGGTCTGCCTCTTTTTCTTTGGCCTGTTGTGTTCCAAGGATATGCTGAAAGAATATAGTACAGACAACATTACCTGAGATGTGCTGAAAGAATACAGCACAGACAATGTTACCTGAGATGTGTGACAACATTACCTGAGATGTGCTGCAGCCATCTCATCATATGGAGAATCTAAGACACGCCTGCATTGAGCATCCGCTCTGTCAAGCTGAAGACTAGGACTTGCCACATGAGGGTCTCGGAATGACAACAGTCGCTAAAATGAAGCCAAAAAAAAAAAAAAATATAGCCAAGCTTTCCAGCAGAACATCTGGACAAAGAACCTCTTTACCAGTGGTTCTTGATACAGGGGCTCAGAGGGCACTTACTGTCAAAATTAAAGGATTTCAGGGGGTTCATGACCAACCCCCCCCCCCCCCAAAAAAAATGTTATGAAGCATTTCATGCAAACTAAACTTTCTCATATGAATTATACTTTCTCACTATCTCTGAGCTAAATGCTTTCATATCTCTCTATGAATTATACTCTCTCACTATCTCTGAGCTAAATGCTTTCATATCTCCCTATGAATTATACTCTCTCACTATCTCTGAGCTAATTGCTTTCATATCTCCCTATAAATTATACTCTCTCACTATCTCTGAGCTAAATGCTTTCATATCTCTCTATGAATTATACTCTCTCACTATCTCTGAGCTAAATGCTTTCATATCTCCCTATGAATTATACTCTCTCACTATCTCTGAGCTAAATGTTTTCATATCTGCCTATGAATTTTATTCTCTCACTATCTCTGAGCTAAATGTTTTCATATCTCTCTATGAATTATACTCTCTCACTATCTCTGAGCTAAATGCTTTCATATCTCCCTATGAATTATACTCTCTCACTATCTCTGAGCTAAATGTTTTCATATCTGCCTATGAATTTTACTCTCTCACTATCTCTGAGCTAAATGTTTTCATATCTCTCTATGAATTATACTCTCTCACTATCTCTGAGCTAAATGCTTTCATATCTCCCTATGAATTATACTCTCTCACTATCTCTGAGCTAAATGTTTTCATATCTGCCTATGAATTATACTCTCTCACTATCTCTGAGCTAAATGTTTTCATATCTCTCTATGAATTATACTCTCTCACTATCTCTGAGCTAAATGCTTTCATATCTCCCTGCCTAAAAAACCTATTCAATTTCCCTGTGAATTAAGTCTCATACTTTCCCTATGAATTAAACTTCATATCTTCTTGCAAATTAAACCTTCTAATATTTTCCCTTCAAGTGAAGCTGGTCACACATGTGTGATCCTCATATTTCCTGTGAGCACAATATAAACATTTCTCCTTGAGAATTAAACCTCACATTTCTCTGTGAAATAAACCTTTTTTTTTTCTATGAACAAAACCTTCTCCTATTTTCCTCTAAACTAAACTTCATTTCTCACTGTAAACTACATCTTCCAATATCATCATGTTATTTTAACTGCTTATATGTTCCTGATAACTTGATTAATTTCTTATTCTAAACACTTGCATCCATGACAGATGTGCCAATTCATGTATCCACTCTGATCATCCGACCAAACACCTCTTCATCATTATGACTTTGTATAATGTCTTGATTTTATTTAAAAAATCTAAGAGTAGAAACACTGCAATATCTAAGAGTAGAAACACTGCAATATCTAAGGGTAGAAACACTGAAACATCCAAGAGTAGAAACATTGAAACATCCAAGAGTAGAAACACGGCACCAT
>CM019707.1:27428174-27450453 GCA_009760885.1 Achatina immaculata | reverse complement strand
ACGTTAAACCGGAGATCAGAGCTCTCTCTTATCTCTAAAACATCTATAAAAATATCCGATGGGGGCAAGCTGGGGCCACGTTGTTTACCACATGATACCCTTTTTGATCCGCCTGTACCTCATTTTTCAGTCAATCGCTCGCTTCCTTTTTGTTGTTGTTGCTTACCCACATCTACCTCGGCGCATTTTGTGCCGGTCTTCCTACGAAGAGGAGACCAAAAACGTTAAGTGTTGAATTTTTCATCTTTTTTTTTTCAAAATGTGATTCTTGAAAAAGGACATTTTGGATTATTGTATGTTCTACATTTATATGTGCTCATCTCACTCAGCCATTCTTGCTTCTGCCGACTTTTCTCACACTTTCTACCTTTTTCTAAAACTAAATCACTCACTTTTATTATCTCATATCTCTAAAACAACACTGTGAAGTTTAAAAAATCTCTGGGACCGCATTTAAATCGTCGTAGACGTTAAAGTCACTAGTTATTGTTTTCCACTTCCAGATTAATAAAACACGAACATTAGAAAATTTAGACCTATAAAGTACTAAATAAGTATTACTGTACATACTAAACATGTATTGGGCCTGCTGTTGGCTTACTCAACTGTTAACGTATGTATAGATATGTTACTGCAAAGTGATCTGTGGAGAATATACCTCCAGCAGCTTTAGGGTACAAACAGGAGTGAAGCAACATTATTTATCTTGGCAGTAGACTGGTTAATGAAGGAGCCAACGTCAGACAAACGCAGAGGATTACAATAGACCCTTGACACAGTGCTGGAGGACCTTGAATTTGCGGACGACATTTGTCTATTATCAAGCAGTCACAAAGATATGCAAGATAAAATAAACAAGCTAACTCAGAATGCAAACAACATAGGACTAAAGATCAACGTAGGAAAGACAAAGTTAATGAAGCAAAATGTGAACAACAGAAATGTACTCAGAGTAGATAGCAAGTTAGTGGAGGAAGTCAACGAATTTGTATACCTTGGCAGCAGAGTAGTAGAAAATGGAGACAGCACAGAGAACATCAACAGTAGACTTACTAGAGCAAACCAGGCTTTTGCAGTGCTGCAGACTATATGGAAATTTAAAAAAACTAAGCATAAATATGAAAATCAGGATATTTAAGAGTAATGTTCTAAGTGTACTACTCTATGGAAGTGAATGCTGGAAAATCACCAAAACCATAAAAAACAAGTTGAATTCTTTCCAGACTAAATGTTTACGAAGAATTAGGAAAATATTCTGGCCAAACACCATAAGAAATAACATCTTATTGGCAGAAATGCA
Organism: Achatina immaculata; assembly: GCA_009760885.1. Lineage (NCBI taxonomy): Eukaryota > Metazoa > Mollusca > Gastropoda > Stylommatophora > Achatinidae > Lissachatina > Lissachatina immaculata. The sequence goes on along the minus strand of CM019707.1, from coordinate 27,449,153 downwards.
GATGAAGCCCTGACAACAATTATTGAGGAAAGGCGCTGGCGATGGTTAGGACATGTGCTCCGAATGACTGACAACTCACTACCAAAAATAGCACTACGATGGACATCACAGGGGAACAGAAGTAAGGGTAGACCAAAAGAGACATGGAGAAGAACAACAGAAAGGATGTTGAGCAATAGAGGGCTCACCTGGGCAAGAGCAGAAAAAAAGGCAAAGGACAGGCATTTGTGGAAAACCCTTGCGGAAGCCCCATGTGCCCTGGGCACTTAAGGTTCAGAGAGAGAGAGAGAGAGAGAGAGAGAGAGAGAGATATGTTACACACCAGCTAAACAAGTATATGACTGTAGAATACTCCAGGTCACTCTCACAGATCTGGCACTGACTTACTGCTTCACATATGACAACAAAACGTTACATTGAAATACATAGACAACAAAAACTACCCAGGACAAAGCATACTACTACAAATCAATACACGGACGTGGCCAGTTTATATGAGTAACAACTCAACACTAGCATAACAGTTGGCACACTCAACATAAATCCAGATAGCATAGGATTCAGCAGTTACAAAAGTCAACAAAAGTTTAATGATGAAATCCTCATTTGTAAATGAGTGCTGCATTTGGATGTGGACTGGAGACTGATGAGACAAATCACAATGGATGCAGAAAACCTGTCCGGGCGATTAACATCGTCATGAGATACCCACACTGTCACACAACGAAAAACATGCTAACTTTATATATATATATATATATATAATTCCAATATACCTTGCTGACAACGAATCCATCCTCGTCTGAAAAGGGGTCAGTTTCAACACACAAGACTACAACTCTACACACTGACTTAAGACAATTGTCCTAAAAAGGACAAACCCATGTACAAAAACATATCTTCTTATATCTTATATCCTTCTCGTTCCGTTAAACGTCACATATGGCTCGCAAGATAGTTCACTAAGTTTTCCTATTTTCAACGAGCTTTTCAACCTCATCAAGGGATTTTATGCCTACTAAACTGACCTCTCTTCACAATGTTCACTTTAGAGTTTCATGTGGTCGACCTCTTTTTCTTTGGCCTGTTGTGTTCCACTTGAAAACTTGTTTGGGATTCTCTGATTGTTTCTTCTCATCACGTGACTGACATATGTCCATCTCCTTTTCCTGATCACCCATGAGACTGGTTATTGTTCAGTTATATGCTTTATCTCTGCGTTGTTCTTGAATTAGTTTCACTTTATGCCGTACCACTACACACTAACAATTTATTCTAAAAAGGACAATTCACCCAAAAACTTACATTATGAATCAACAATCCTAGCTAACCTCAGGACAAACATACATACAACCTGTCTCTACAAAATTTCCCACAGAATTTACATCCCGCTAGGTTAGACCCCGTGACTGACTGGCCAATCAGAACACAGAGATCTCTCTTCCCCGTACTCAGTTAAACAGCTGAGCTCTGGTCAAGACTTTTAACCATAATAAGCGGGTGTCAATTTCTGCGGATATTTGCTGCAGGGCGTCGAAAAACACTTAAAACCGTAAGGAATCTACAGTTAAAACTTCCTTGTAATTGTCATGAGGAGATAAACAATTATATAACCTGATATTCACACCAGAAAAGCAAAAAAAAAGTAGGTGATTCCAAGAAAAAAAAAAACAACTATCTCAGTGGGCTGACCAAGTAGGGTTAGGAATAAAATGCAACGAACTGTCTGGAGACAGCGAGGAACTTGAGATATGGAGAATCATAATCAACAACCCTATCCAGCACGGGACTTAATCAATCAGTCAGTCAATCGATCGATCCAAACTGTTTTCGTCAGTATGTAGTCAGTGTATGCAGATAGAAAATTGCCAGTGTATGCAGATAGAAAATGAAAATTCCCATTAATCAAAATGGAAAAATACACGTAGAAGGGACAGATATTGAAGAAGTCAACCAATTTGCATACCTTGGCAGCTACATAGGCCAGGATGGTGACACTAGAAAGGAAGTTAGAATTAGAATTGCAAAAGCAGCATCGATCTTCAAGAATCTTGAGAACATATGGAATTCAAAAGTTATAAGCACAAAAATGAAGTTAAGACTATTCAATTCAATGTAATATCCACCCTCATTTACGCATATGAAAGCTGGAAAACAACTAAAGAAATAGACAAGAAATTAAACTCTTTTGAAAACAAATGCGTTAAACTACTCGGCATCAAGTGGAACGAATTCAAGAACAATGCAGAGATAAGACAGATGAGCAAACAACAACCATTCTCATGGGTGATCAGGAAAAGGAGATGGACATATGTTGGTCACTTGATGAGAAGAAATTATCGGAGAATCCCAAAACAAGCTATCAAGTGGAACACAACAGGCCAAAGAAAAATAGGCAGACCGCGTGAAACTCTGAAGAGGACATTGTTAAGAGAGGCCAAATTAACAGGCATAAAAATCCCTTGATGAGGTTGAAAGACTCGTCGAAGACAGGAAAAATTGGCGAACTACTTTGCGAGCCCTATGTGACGTTTAACGTCACGGGAAGGATATAAGATGCAGATAGAGGCGCCCCTCACATGCTCTCCTGTATTCTAAAATTGCAGGGGAAACTGTCCCCGGTTTTTCTGATGCCCCCCCCCCCCTTCTGTCTGTACTTCTCTGCACCGCACAGTAAGCAGGTGGCCTGATTATGTGTTAGTCACCTCTGTTCTCCCATCAGATCTTACATCCATCTTTCATTTTTTTGTCAATAGATTCTCTTCTTCTCTCATAAAACCCTACCATTCTGCAACTGAGTGAAGCTTGAAGCAAGATCTATTTTTCTGTGATTGAGTCAAGCTAAAACTAAGATCTATTTTTGAACGACTGAGTCAAGCTAAACCAAAGGTTTAAACTCCTGCACCTAAGTTTAACTAAGTTATTTTTACTATGTTTATATATTTTGACTGGTCTCCATTTCTAAGTCTGTTTTGATGCTGTATTTGCTGCAGAAAGACAGAGCTGTGACGTGTTATGTTTTTTTTTTTTTTTTTGGTTTCTGTCCTTAATTTTTAAAAGTGTTTCGAACAACGTGAAACATGCTGTGGTGTTTTTTAATTACTTTATGGGCACTAACACCATATCCCTATGTGCCTCTAAGGCATGACAGGATTACCTTTACCTTTACTTTCGTTATTTTACTGTACTGACCCACTGAAAAAATTAATATACCTAGTTATGAATTTGTAGACATTTTCTTTTGAAAAGAAACAACTAATCTTAAGACTAAAGTATATGTTACAGTAAGCGCCTGACACGTTGTGTAGCCGGGTTTTATTGGATGATGCATCGCCGGTTTTTAAACAGGCTAAGGGAAAGCTGTTTTGTCTCGTTTCAGAGAGAAGCCTACAATGTGACCCGTCTGTCCATGCTATGATTGACTTTTAACACTGCATGAGGGAGGAATTTGAGGCAACACACGAGGATCAACCGTGACGTCGGATGATTTCTTTCTTGTGTCCACCATGAGGTCTTCGCTTGTGTTTGCTTTTTCTAGGTTAGTTTACTTTATGTGTATTTACATATATTATGTATGCTGTGTAGGCGATCATATATATATATATATATATGTGTACATAACAAAATCTAAACTGTGCGTGTATGTGCTTGAAAGCAGTGTTTCTCGTTTATTGTTTAGATTTTGTTAGAAGACGCATGAAGAGTGTAAGACGACTTTCATATATTTAGACTTTTAGGAGACGCATGAATGAATGTAGGGCGACTTTCATATATTTAGACTTTATGAGACGCATAAAGAGTGTGGGACAACATTCATATATTTAGGGTTTTAAGAGACGCGTGAGGAGTGTAACGACTTTCATATTTTAGACTTTGAGAGACGCATGAGGAGTGTAAGACGACTTTCATATATTTAGACTTTGAGGAGCGCATAAGGGTGTAAGACGACTTTCATATATTTAGACTTTGAGGAGACGCATGAGGGGTGTAAGACGACTTTCATATATTTAGACTTTGAGGAGACGCATAAGGAGTGTAAGACGACTTTCATATATTTAGACTTTGAGGAGACGCATAAGGAGTGTAAGACGACTTTCATATATTTAGACTTTGAGGAGACGCATGAGGAGTGTAAGACGACTTTCATATATTTAGACTTTGAGGAGACGCATAAGGAGTGTAAGACGACTTTCATATATTTAGACTTTGAGGAGACGCATAAGTGGTAAGACGACTTTCATATATTTAGACTTTGAGGAGACGCATGAGGAGTGTAAGACGACTTTCATATATTTAGACTTTGAGGAGACGCATGAGGGGTGTAAGACGACTTTCATATATTTAGACTTTGAGGAGACGCATGAGGAGTGTAAGACGACTTTCATATATTTAGACTTTGAGGAGACGCATGAGGGGTGTAAGACGACTTTCATATATTTAGACTTCTCTGCATCATTTGTTTCAGTCTGGGATTTGTTTTTCCCGCCAGGCGGCTGTAAATTAGAGCCAAGAAATCGGCGATATTTAACTATAATTTGTACATGCGCATAAATCAGCCTTGATTTGACATAATGTTTGACTGCGGGAAATGTTTCTCCCACGAACATTCATCTAGAGGTGCTGTTTAGATCCTAGTACAGTTTGTTGTTGGGTTGCACATAACTGAGTCCAAGTGTGTCTTAAGTGATGGTTCGGGGAGCCACTATACTCTTCCTTACAAGACTCGCCGACTTGTCTGAGTTAAGAAGATCGTCACATTCTAAGTTTCAAGGGGCAAATAAATCTGATAAATTACGTGAGCTTACACAGAAGTTAATTAAAGATTTTGTATATGAGTACTGTAAGGAAGAGAGGGAGGGAAGTTAGGGACTTGCGAGAGTGGTAATTTAAGTAATTAAATTCTTCCAATGGTACAAACGTACTGTGATCCCCAAACCCTCATTTTTAAAAGAAAATCTGACCACAACCATCCCGGTTCCCTGATCCTTGTTAGCCAACAGTTCCCTACAGATGTTATGTCTGCTCTGCTTTTTCCATCACTCATCATGAACTCTTGAACACATACAATACCAGTAACCGTTCAACCACATTACACACGTAAGGACCACATAATATGTGTGTATATATATATATATAATATATATATATATATAATGAACAGCTGTTAATAAACATCATATAACAACTCAACATTACGTTTATACTTTATATGTATGACAACGACATCAAACTCATATCATATCTGTCCTAATGAGCATAAATTGTACTCTCACGAAAATTTTAACAACAGAATGTGATCAATACATCACATTCAGCTTAACTCTAGTGCTCCAAAACAACATAGGTATGGTTGGTAGATCATGAACGTCTATGCGAAATATGTCTCAGAGCGATATTTAGATCAAGTCTAAATAAAATTAAAAGTGGCACACTGCTACCCTAATCCATATTTTTAAATTGTGAAGTAACTTCCTTTTATTTGATTTCTACCAAAATTTCTCTATAAAATTTGTTCTGACAGAGCACTGAAAATAATTCACGAGTGAAAGAGTTAATGAGTCATATAATTCGTAGTAAGGATACATATAACGAATTAACGATCAAACTTATTTTCAAATATTGAAAAACTGGGCATGGAGACTGGTCTAATCTTCTGCCTTCCATCTCCAAAACCTTTTATTTAAACCCAAAAATTCACCATCAGTTTAGTACTAGCACAATAGATTTATAAATACGAAATAAAAACTATTACTTACAACTTCTTTTCTAAATACTCAGAAATATGTATGCGTGTATGATGAAAATAAAGCATATGATGACGCTACTTCACATTCTCGCATATTAACCACATCCGAATTCTCACAGGATTAGGAATTAGGTGAAGAGAATACTGATTACATCTCAACAGTTTTCATGGATGTATGAATGTTGTAGTCTTGCACTCTAACATCTGTTAACTAAAGTTATTAGTTAACTCTTTAGATCACTTACTGAGAATACGTAACAAGATAGAGTTAACCGACAATTACCGATAAATTACCGATAAAAAACGAGAAACAGCGAAAGCTTTCTAGGGCATCGGTTACCGTAACCGGTTTATATTATTAAAAAAAAACCTAGTAAAAAGCAACCAGCAAATGCGGTTGGAGGATAAGCGGGCCAGAAGGCTGACGAGGCTCTGTTTGTAGGAGCAGAATCAGTCATTTTGGGTTTAGTTCAGGAAGTGAGCATTTTGTAAAGATTAAATCTTGATACAAAAAAGATAAGGAAAAAAAATCTTACATCCTTCCCGTGCCGTTTAACGTCACATAGGGCTCGCATGGCAGTTTGCCAAGTTTTCCTGTTTTTTTTTTTTTTTGGGGGGGGGGGGGGGCGGTTTTCAACTTCGTCAAGGGATTTTATGCACACTAAACTGGGCTCTCTTAACAACGTCCTCTTTAGAGTTTCACGTTGTCGACCTCTTTTTTTTTCTTCGGCTCTCTATGGTATTCAAAAGCTACAATTATAAGCACAAAAAGCAAGCGAAGATTATTTAATTCAAATGTAATAACCACCCTCATGTATGCATGCGAAAGCTGGAGAAAAAAAAATCAGTGAATATTTACTTCCCGCGGATGTTTGTAAAGTGTTTAGAAGAAAGAATGTGTAAGAGGATAGAATGTTGTATCGAGAAAAACCGGTGTTTCAAAAAGTATTTCATGCAAGACACAAGACGGATACAGGTCTACCGGTTTTGAAAAAAAAATCCGATCCCGATCACTGGAGCGTGAAGGCAGAAATAGCAGAAGAGCAATGTGGTCTTGCAGAAGGAAAAGAAGCACAAGTAATACTATTTTTAAAAACTATTTTTAAAAACTATTTAAAACAAAAGCAGGAACAGCTTTATTAATTAACGAGCACACAGTTGTGACGTTCTGGTTTATACCTTAATCACACAAAAACATACAGGACAAAGAAATAAGGAAAGAAGATGAAATATGATTTAAGGTATGATTAAGATGTAAACAGAAATGACTCAACTGCGTTCTCGTTAAGTAATAAAGCTGTTCCTTTAAAAAAAAAAGTTTTAACATTTTGTTATCACAACTTTACTGGCTTCGGGTATATTTATATATTTCATTTATATAGTTAATTATGTCTTTTTTTTTATTTACACGGCTGTTCACTTTCTGTTTATTTTCAGGAATGTGACAAACGTCATACTGGGATTTTTATGTGTTTTCATGGTTTTTATATTTCTGGAGATGTCATGGACTAATAATGAATATGTAAGAGCAAGCGTAAGCCATCTAACACGTTTATCGTGGCTGTCCTCGCCAGAGTCTTGTAAACAACAGCATAGTAAGTTTCTGTACCTAATGTCTTGTAAGCAACAGTAGAGTAAGTTTCTGTACCTAATGTCTTGTAAGCAACAGTAGAGTAAGTTTCTGTACCTAATGTCTAGTAAGCAACAGTAGAGTAAGTTTCTGTACCTAATGTCTAGTAAGCAACAGTAGAGTAAGTTTCTGTACCTAATGTCTTGTAAGCAACAGTAGAGTAAGTTTCTGTACCTAATGTCTTGTAAGCAACACTAGAGTAAGTTTCTGTACCTAATGTCTTGTAAACAACAACACAGTAAGTACTGTACCTAATGTCTTATAAACAACAGCACAGTAAGTTCCTGTACCTAATGTCTTGTAAACTACAGCACAGTAAGTTTTTGTACCTAATGTCTTGTGAACAACAGCACAGTAAGTTTCTGTACTTAATATTACGCTTTCTGAAGACCTTTGGCATGTAATGTATTTATACATGTAATATAGGGATGGAGACGTAGCGCTCAGTGACCCATAGCTGACTCATTGAGTCAGGGTTAGCCAACCATAGCCGACCAAAATTCTGTCCCACTTCACAGCTGGTACCCACTCCCCAGTAACATGCTCAGCATGGCCAAAGAGACAGGGATCGCTATATTCCACATAGTGGTGGAGTCTGTTAAAGAAGAATTGCACTTGCATGATTATTTGCTACACTCTGGATCTGCAAAAACAGTCCATTCGACACGATATCAATACCTTAACAGTTTTACTCATCCACGACAAAGAATATCCTCTTGGCAGTTCCAGTGAGATGTAAAAAAAATCACACATACATACATACATACATACATACATACATACATACATACATACATACATACGACATACATACGTACGTACATACATATATACATACATACATACATGCATACACTATGTCATATTGCGTGTGTAACACATGTGAATGACAAATATGAAAGATCGTCATAAAGTAACATTGCGTCGCCCTATGTTAGGGCGCTGACACTAGAATGTGACCAAATGAAGTATGTACACACATTCAAACAACACCTGAATACAATAAGAACTATACGTGCCTTCCACAGTGCAGACGACACTGTTTACGAACTAATTATTCGTGAAGTAGAAATAGTGGCCAAGCCCAATTATAAACAGCCATCTAAACCACAGGTCAATACGGTGACCACGAAAGCCAAAGAAAAGAAAGACCGCTTCAAGACAGAAGTCATCGACATCAATGAAAAGATGGAAGACGCAAACAGTTCAGACGAGATTTGGAACTCTCCGAAAAACGAACATCAATGATTGTACAATCTTCCCCTTCGGCCTTAACGAAATTCTCCAACAAAGACAGATCGAATAAAACGCAGAAGTATTCAGTCCCCTCATAGAAAAGAAGGAACAGATCTTATTGAACTCGTGGAACAATCTTTTACAGAGTTTTAAAGACTATTTCAAATAACGAGCATTTACAACCTTTTACAAGCGAATACTGGACTAACTTGTGCTTATCGAACCATCCCCTCCCCCCAAAAAAAAGCCCCCACAATTATGGGGGATGTCGAAATAATGTACATCAACATCAGCGCAGCTTCATGATCACAAACTTTCTACCCTAAAATGTGAAAACTGTGAGCCTAGTAAAGCCAGAAACAAGAAAACTGGGTCAAATACTACTCTGAGGAGAAACCAGCAGATCCAAACCTCGAAGATCAGCTACCCGGACATCCTTTAAAGGTAGATCTAGATGAACCCACCGAACACGAGCTCTATGATGCAGATGAAAAGGCAACGGACAAAGATAACGTCCCAGCAGAAGTGCATAAAGAAAACAATTACTTTTCTGCCAGAAATCCCCACTAGCTCCTCATCCAGTGCCAAAGAGAGGGCGTGATACCTCGTGACATTTGAGATGTCGAGACAATGTAAAAAAAAAAAAAAAAGGCGATAAGGGTGAAAGCGACAACGCCAGAAGAGCCTCTCTCCAAAAGGAAACAGGCGGGACCCGGGGTCTCATGAAGCGCGTGCAGAAACTGGCAGAGCGGGCTCTTTCTGAGTCACTGCGGAGTTTTAGGGTTAGGAAAGCGACCACTGACGTGATCTTCACCACTTAGATAGCTTCGAGAACAGCGCTCAGAACAAGTTATGCCCATCTTTATTGCTTTTGTCGACCTGACACTGTGATCAGACCTCTATAAAGTATTAGAGTAGAAGTCCATCATTGCGGCTCAGATTGATTGCATCATTTCAGGAGAATATGAGGGCCACCATACAATTTGACTGGAACACATCTGATAGTTTTGACGTCAAGAATGACATTAAGCAAGGCTGTTTTGATGTCAAGAATGATGTTAAGCAAGGTTGTTTTGATGTAAAGAATGATGTTAAGCAAGGCTGTTTTGATGTCAAGAATGATGTTAAGCAAGACTGTATCCCTATATTCTCCTTGGAATAAAATTTGCCACTCTCTTAAACTGCGTATTCAAAGACATCATTGTTGACGTATTTATTCGCACGTGGTTAGACGGCTAATTGCAACTTAACACTGCTTAAAGCCAAGACACACAACCAAAGCCCTAATCTGGGATCGCCTATTTGCTAACGACGCAGCCCTTGTGGCTCACAGACTATAATGTTTCCACGTGGCCGGAGCATGTGATGAATTCTCACTGGCTTTAATTAAGTATGAACAAGGCTGTTCTTCTTGGACACGGTGTAACCAGACCACTATGTATAGCATTGGAAACTAGCTTGAATCACCGAGGCACTCATCTACCTGTGATACCTGCAGTGAAACTAAAGTAAGAGAACACAGTTTTGTAGGATTACAGCTCGAAAAAAAAAAATCGTAGACAAAGCACTCTTACTTTACCGTAGCAAAGCTTCGTAGTTTTCCTATTCATAAAAAAATTGCAGTAAAACTAATACTAATGGAGTAGTGACAGAGAGATTTGTATGGTTCGATTTTAAAGGATAAAAAAAAAGAGAGATAGGAAAGAAAGAGAGCATAAACGGCAGGAGTAAAAAAAAAATGAGAACATAGAAACAAAAAACAGACAGCAGCAAATAATATTTCAACAAAACGTCTTTGTTAAAGACAATAAAAATGAGAAAACAGCTGATACACGCAAAAAAAAAACCCAACAAAAAAAACAAAAACTTTTAGCTTGGCCGTCACAGATCTTCATAGACAAGCTGAAGCATAACCTGTAATAGTAACATTAAAACACTAAAAAAATAGGTCAAGTTCATCTTCTTTAGTGGTCCGTATTTAGTAGCATAGTATCTGACTAGATTTTATTATTTTAATTCCATTTCTAGTATAATTCTTTTGTGATCGTGGTCAATTAATAAATTAATAAATAAATAATAATAATAATAATAAGAGAGAGAGAGAGGATAAAAAATAATTTCATTTCAGCTTTGTTACTTTTAAATTTGCCATAAATGTTTTAAACAGACCTATTGTTGCACTCTTATCAGACCAAATATGCTGGACAGCTCTCTGATAATATAGGGGAATTTTTTGCTTACTGGGGGAATTGTGTTTACATCTTATTGGGTATTAGGTAAAGAGCAAAGTTTTATGAGATATAAAATACCTTTACTTTTGTAAACAGCTAAATCTCAGTCATTTTATATAGTTCTACGGTGTCAGAGAGGGGCTGAGATGAGAGCATGTTTTGAAATAATGGCATTTAAACTGCGAGACACTGGGAAATGACTTTCAACTTCTCAAAAAACGACATTTAAAGTGTGAGACACTGGGAAATGACTTTCAACTTCTCAAAAAACGACATTTTAAGTGCGATACACTGGGAAATGACTTTCAACTTTTCGAAAAATGACATTTAAATTGCGAGACACTGGGAAATGACTTTCAACTTCTCAAAACAAAAATAGAATGGGAAAAAACTGAACAACAGCTATAAAGAAATGTAGCATACAATAAAGAGTCTAAAAAATCGTATCTCCTTATGAAGTTATCATTAAGCTTTATATCACTAAAGACTGTCAGCAAGAAGGCCAAAGGGCAATAAGAGACAGTACTACGCACAAATCTGCTTATTTTGTGTTAGTAATAGTGACAGGAAATACGATTTCTCAGGCAATCACCTGCTTCTTTTTTCACCCTACTCACATCTATCTTGGCGCGTTTTGTGCTCATCTTACTTACAGTGATACAAAAAGTGGTAAATTTTTCATCTATTTTTCGTGTTTTCATATGTTGTGTTGATTTTGTATCTGTTCCTTTACAAAAGGCATTTGCCGAAATATTGGATCATTCATACTTGCTTGTAAAACTGAATCATAGCTGGCCTCTATTACTAGAACCAGTTTTACTGCAGCCATCATTATGCTATCAAACAGGGGCTTAGAAAGTAGCACTGAAAGAAAGTGATTGGATTTCTTTGAAGAAAAATTTTCAGTGATAGAAAACTGAAAGAAAAAGTTTCGGTGATAGAAGACTTAAATATGAAAACAAACTCACCACATTTTCTAGATCAGTTCCAGCAACAGTAGAGACCATTCACAGCATCCAGTGTTAGAGAAAAACCAGCAGATGAGGCAAAGGGAAACCATGTTCCTATAACATTGCATCACATTCACATCATTCACGAAGGGTGTAACGTCATGCTTAAATAGTTTCAACAATGTTGCATATCGTTTTTGCACAGACTAAGAGTATACTTAGCAATGAACATCAATTTTGACTTTTCCTTGTGTTTCAGACTGGACATGTATAGATCGGATGGCACTCAAATTCAACAGAGTGGAAGATATCTTTTGCATTGTAGGTATAGGATTTTTAAAAAATTTCTCAAGTTGTGTTTCTCGAAACAGTTCTAAAATCTAGATAGTACAACCAGGATCAGTATGAACTACTTCATTCTCCTTATTAATATTGTTATTGCAAACACAGGTAGAATTTCTATATTGTTACTGTCTATGGGGTGGAATTTCTACATTGTTACTGTGTATACAGGCTTCTGCTTTTCCATTGCCCGCTCTTTCGACCTTTGTCATTTGAGAGCGACACATTTGACCGTGTCTTTCAACTGATTTAGCATACCATCCACGTGAATAACGGCTGTGAGAATAGCATCGGTACAAGAAGCCACATCGCTAATGATTCAGTTAATTCCAATATGTTGATCACAAGAAAAAAAATTATCACTCGAGAAAAGAAAAGAAAATCAATGATTTCTTATCTCTCCTCAAATCAAAGAAATATGTAATTATTATCTCATCCTTAGTCCAAAGTAGAATGTAATTTCCGGCATACCTCCACCTTAAGCATGTAGGTGTGTGTGTGTGTAGTGAGAGAGATGGGGGAGGGGTGTGGAGTAAAGTCATAGAAGTATTAGCCTTGCCTAGAATGGTGAGCAGCTTGGCACTGACTCACATAGAATGCTGATCAGCCTAGCACTGACTCACCCAGAGTGCTGAGCAGCATAGCACTGACTCACCTAGAATGCTGATCAGACTAGCACTGACTCACCCAGAGTGCTGAGCAGCATAGCACTGACTCACCTAGAATGCTGATCAGACTAGCACTGACTCACCTAGAATGTTGAGCACCTAGCACTGACTCACCTAGAATGCTGAACAGCCTGGCACTGACTCACCTTGAAAGCATATTTAGGGTCATTAAAGTGGTTACATTTACAGAGTAATGCCAGGTCGTCACTTTGTTCTGTTAAAACTGGGAGAAATCCTGTCATAGCAGCGTCCTTTCTTCCTGACACTTTTTGTGTCAACATTGATGGACGAAAGACATTTTCCTCTTGTTCACTCTCAAAATGGCCATGTTTGCCTTGTGTCACAGTTATGATCCTTTCACCCCAACAATCCAACTTTGACTAGGTGTTTTTTTTTTTGGGTGGGGGTGGATCGGGGTTTAGTTTCCCATTTCAGTCCCATTCAGATTACTTTCTGTTTCCAGGGAGGCACTTGACACGTAGAACAAGGACTTTGCCAGATCTGGTTTGCCAGCCTTGACACTAGCCAGACAGCTTTCAGTCACTGACTGATTGTCTCTTTGAACAGTCTGAGAACTCTAATTTGTTATCAAATGCCTTGGTGCATATTTTTAAAAAAAAAAGGTACCTTTTCCTACAATTTTAAATGTAGGTTTTTGTCTTTTTTCCCAGGTTTTACCGAAGTTTCTCCCACATTTGAAGAACCCATGTTTTGTCGACTTTATGGCAAACAATAATCAGAACCTTCGTTGTCTTCCATACTTTTATATTATTGGAATGGATAAAAGTGGTTCAACAGATCTCCATAGCCGCATCGCTAGGCACCCGCTTGTAATGGGGAACAGGGGAAGTCTTGGGAAAGAGACAGCTTATTGGTCCTGGCTCAGATATGGTAAGCAGATGTGGTTAGATGCACCCATAAAAAAAAAATGTTGCTTGTGTTTTTCAGTAATTTCAAAAAAACATTTTCTCTCTCTGAACCTTAAGTGCCCAGGGCAAATGGGACTTCTGCAAGGGTTTTCCACAAATGCCTGTCTTTCGCCTTTTTTTCTGCTCTTGGCCAGGTGAGCCCTCTATTGCTCAACATCCTTTCTGTTGTTCTTCTCCATGTCTCTTTTGGTCTACCCTTACTTCTGTTCCCCTGTGGTGTCCATCTTAGTGCTATTTTTGGTAGTGAGTTGTCAGTCATTCGGAGCACATGTCCCAAACATCACCAGCATCTTTCCTCAATAATTGTTGTCAGTGGCTTCATCTGCATTTCTGCCAACAAGATGTTATTTCTTATGGTGTTTGGCCAAAATATTTTTCTAATTCTTCGTAAACATTTAGTCTGGAAAGAATTCAACTTGTTTTCTATGGTTTTGATGATTTTCCAGCATTCACTTCCATAGAGTAGTACACTTAGAACATTACTCTTAAATATCCTGATTTTCATATTTATGCTTAGTTTTTTTGATTTCCATAAGTCTGCAGCATTGCAAAAGCCTGATTTGCTCTAGTAAGTCTGCTGTTGATGTCCTCTGTGCTGTCTCCATTTTCTACTACTCTGCTGCCAAGGTATACAAATTCGTTGACCTTCTCCACTAACTTGCTATCTACTCTGAGTACATTTCTGTTGTTCACATTTTGCTTCATTAACTTTGTCTTTCCTACATTGATCTTTAGTCCTATGTTGTTTGCACTCTGAGTTTAGCTTGTTTATTTTATCTTGCATATCTTTGTGACTACTTGATAACAGACAAATGTTGTCTGCAAAGTCAAGGTCCTCCAGTTCAATATGAAAGATTTACTCTTCGCTATCGTGTTGATGAAGAATCTTGAGAACATATGGCATTCAAAAGTTATAAGCACAAAAAACGAAGTTAAGACTATTCAATTCAAATGTAATATCCACCCTCATTTATGCATGTGAAAGCTGGAAAACAACTATAGACAACAGACAAGAAATTAGACTCTTTTGAAAACAAATGCTTAAGGAAAGTACTCGGCATAAAGTGGAACGAATTCAAGAACAATGCAGAGATAAGAGAGATGACTGAACAACAACCAGTCTCATGGGTGATCAGGAAAAGGAGATGGACATATATTTGTCACGTGATGACATAGTGTTTGTGAGACAGGGAACATAGATCTGTTTGCTTAAAAACTCTGACCTACCTCTGTAGCCCAGAAACTTGTAGCAATCAACACTAATTGTAATTGTTATTTTTGCAAAATGTAATGTCAGGTTGGTGGACAGATGGGGACATGGAGATCTCTGGCGGGGATGAGGGAAGTCTGGTGTGAAACCAATGAATCCAGGACGTGACAAGCCTATAGGTCTTTACAACAATGGCTATCAGAATGATGTAAACAAAACAGAGCCAGTAGACTATGGGTGGCGGGGAATGGATATCGTTGAAGCACTCATCAGATTCCTCATCTCAAAGTCAGAGTGTCTTTGTGAAACTGTCTCAAACCATCTGATATGGAGAAGGGGCTTAAGTACAGCCACCAGGGGCTGGAAAACAAAGTTTTGGCCAGGCCAGCCACACTGTTTTCATGGCAGTCCGAGCAAGACCACAGTCTGCCCTAGCAAGGAAAGGTGCTGAAGTCGGAGTTACCCAGCCAAAAGGCGCATCGCAAAAATCAGGGTAACACTCATTATCGCTAATGAAATGTCTCTATCTGCAGTTTTCAAACATGGTGCTCGCCCTGTGAAGACTAACCAGGCAGGTGCAGTGCCGGGCCCCCTGCCTCGAAAGGGTCCACCCAATGCTACTGGAGGTCCTCTCAGTTCGTCTTGTGGAGTCAGGAGATATGAGAGTAGAGCTACTGGCCAAAAAATACAACAGAAGAAAACAGCCAAAAAGCAAGAACTTAAAATAATGCAGTGGAATGCTGAGGGTGTCAGCAGTGTTAGAGATGGCTATAGCAAAAAGGTTGAACTAGAGAACATAGTTTTTGCAGAGCAGGTAAGTATATGCTGCATACAGGAGACACACCTAACCAAAGATGCCGCCTTTAAAATCAGAGGCTACCAGTGCTTTAGATCAGACCGACAGGACAGAAGAAAAGGAGGAGTACTCACACTTGTTAAGAATAACATCAGCGCATGTCAGGTGGGAGTGTACATGGAAGGAGCCAAATACCAGAAGATCCATCTAAAAAGTAGTAATACAGATTTCCACCTCCTTAACTATTACTGTCCTAATGACCGCCCACTTGCTTTAGGAACAATCCCACACAAAGAGAGACTGATGGTCTGTAGAGATTTTAACAGTCATTCCCAGAGCTGGGGCTATGACCACATAGACAAGAGAGGAGAGGAAGTTGAGAGCTGGCAGGATGATAATGGACTTCTCCTGATCATTTTACTCAGTGGCGTGGCATACAAAATCAACACCAGATCTGGCATTCCACTCTCCAGATCTGAAGTGGAACATTACACGTGAAGTTGGAAAACAACTTGGAGGTAGCGACCACCGACCAGTCTTCCTGACAATAGAAAATGAACTCCTTAACACCAGTAACCCACTCCCCAGATGGAACTATAAAAAAGCAAACTGGACAATGTACAGACATCGTACAGGTACCCTGGTGGGACAGCTGTCCATAGAAGGTAAGGATATTAACAGCATAGTGAAGGAATTCAATGCTTGTATCCTTCAGGCCGCTCGTGAAACCATTCCCAGAGGAGCTCGCAGGGACTATAAACCATACTGGTCTAGTGAGCTGGGAAAACTCCATGATGACGTGGAAGCAGCTCAAAAGCATACAGAAAATAGACCATGCCAAGAACACCACAATAATTACCAACATTCTAAGGCCAAATTTCAGAGAGCAAAGCTGCAAGCCAGACGGGAAAGTTGGAGAGAGAAAACAGAGTCCCTAAACTTTGAAAAGGATGGAAGGAAACTGTGGAAACTAATCAAACAGTTAAATGATGAGAGTACTGGAAGAAGTACAAAGGTTACACTAATAGAGGATGGGAAAACTCTTACAGGTAAGCAGGTAGCAGATCACTTTGCTCGCATTTTTGCACAGGACTGCAACATTGATATCCATCCAGAGAAGGAGCGTACAGTGCGCATCGAGCCACAGAAAGAGGAGGAACAAGTCAGAAAAGTGGAGGTCATGGATGCACCAATCACACGCAGTGAGTTAGACCTAGCAGTTAGTAAACTGAAACCAAGGAAATCACCAGGACCAGATGGAGTGTCCAATGAAATGATCAAGAACCTGGGAATGGCAGCAATGGGAAAGCTGTTGGATATTTTCAATATGTGCTGGAGCACAGGTAAGTTACCTCAAATCTGGAAGGAAGCAAGCATGGTACCACTGCTAAAACCAGGGAAAAACAGTGATACTGCCTCCAGCTACAGACCAATCAGTCTCACTAGCTGCCTATGCAAAACGATGGAACGCATCATTGACCTGAGGCTAAAATGGTACCTAGAAAGTGAAAACCTTCTCGTTCCACAACAAGCAGGATTTAGGCAGTACTACAGTACGGAAGATCAAGTGACCTTCTCTCAAGAGATTGAGGATGCATTCCAAGAGAAAAACCTTGTACTAGCAGCGTGGATAGACCTGAAGAAAGCCTTTGATAAAGTATGGAAAAAAGGTCTGCTGTGGAAACTAAGAAACTGCAATGTGAATGGAAGACTGTACAACTGGATAAAGTCCTATTTACACAATAAGAGCTAGAGTAGTAATGGATGGACACAAAAGCCAGAAAGTACTTCTGCGACACAGTGTACCACAAGGAGGAGTCCTTTCGCCTACACTATTCCTTGTATTCATTAATGACCTGGTCAAGGAACTTCCCTATGGAATCAAAGCGGACTGTATGCAGATGATCTGGTCATGTGGTGTACAGATGAATATGCGACAGTTGCTACACAGAGACTCCAAAGAGCAGCAGACATCTTGACATCATGGACAAACAAATGGTGTGTAAGTATCAACACAGAGAAATCAAGTACCACTCTGTTCACCCTCTCATCTAAACAGAAAGCAGGTAAGATCTTTGTAAATGAAATACCCTTAAGGATGGACAACCAACCCACTTACTTAGGAGTGACTCTTGACTCAAAACTGATGTGGAAGCAACACATCAACAGTGCAGAAGCAAAAGCCAGAAGAAAACTAGCCATATTAAGAAAATTGAGTGGAACCACATGGGGAGCTAGTGAAAGAATCCTCAAGAATGTATATCAGCAAAGTATTCTACCACATTTAGAATATGGCTCAACATCTTGGTGCACAGCATCAAACACTACGCTGCATAATCTAGACAAGGTTCAAAATCAGTCACTACGGATTATCACAGGTGCCATGAGGTCCACACCAATAGTAGAA
Source organism: Achatina immaculata (assembly GCA_009760885.1). NCBI lineage: Eukaryota > Metazoa > Mollusca > Gastropoda > Stylommatophora > Achatinidae > Lissachatina > Lissachatina immaculata. Next base: position 27,431,008 of record CM019707.1, on the reverse strand, counting down.
ATGCAGAAAATAGTTGGTGTTCAAGCGCTAAAGGAACGTAGAGACACAAAGGTCATGACCATGGGAGAAAAATTCCTTAGCTCTGTAAGCCATCCCCTGAAGGAGAGATTCAATAACTTGGCACTGAGACGGCTTAAAAGAAGCAGCTTCATTCATCAGGCCAAGCGTATGCGTAAGCTGATACCTGACCTTCCAACTGTAGTCGCTCCATTATCATCTGTACCAGAGCATACACCATGGAAAGAAGCAGATTATACACAGATAACTATTCAGACTGAAGTGAAATGTGTGCAGAATGGTGAGATGCAGAGCAGTCTTGTAAGATCAACAGCCACACTTAGTGTTCTAGATGACAAATATCCATGTGACACCTGGATATGTGTGTATACAGATGGATCTGCACATAATGCCAAAGAATGGAGGGGCAGGAGCATATTGAATATCCAAACAACACCATTGACAAGATTTCCATACCCACTGGTAAATACTGCAACAACTTTGATGCAGAAGTTAGGGCAATTATTGCTGCAGTTGAAAAACTATCAGACTCCAAAATTGATACATGTCCTGTAGTAATTCTCACAGATGCAAGATCAGTACTGGAGGCTCTTCAGTGCAACAAACTACCAGACCTTAAGGATGCCTTGTCAAAAATTGGCTTACAACATGGAGTCACTTTGCAATGGATTCCCTCCCACTGTGGGATACCAGGCAATGAGAAAGCTGACCAACTGGCCAAAGATGGCACTGAAATGGAGCAACCAGACATACCAGTCACTTATAATCAGAAGAAAAGCATGATAAAAACCTACAAGAAGCCACAAACACCACCACATGATGACTATCACATGCTAAACAGAAAGGAACAAGTCACCATCTTCCGTCTCCGAACAGGACACAGCCGACTCCGAAGTCATATGTATACAAAGTTTAAGGTTGGTACTACTAATCTATGTACATGTGCCCAGGTGCCCCAAACTGTGGAACATATCCTCCAGAACTGCATCAACTACGAGACACTGAGAAATAATTACTGGCCCAGTGAAACCACTAAAGAAGATAAGCTCTATGGTTCCATGCATGAATTACAAAAAACAGTGAAATTTATCCAAGAGACAGGACTGCAGATATAGACAGACAGTGCGAACGAAGAAGAAGAAGAAGAAGAAGTCACGTGATGAGAAGAAACAGTCAGAGAATCCTAAAACAAGCTATTAAGTGGAACACAACATTCCAAAGAAAAAGAGGCAGACCACATGAAACTCTAAAGAGATTGTTAAGAGAGGCCAAATTAATAGGCATATAATCCCCTGATGAAAGACTTGCTGAGGACAGGAAAAATTGGCGACTGCCTTGCGAGCCCTATGTGACATTTAATGGCATGGGAAGGATATAAGATATAAGATCATATTGATGTGAACAAGAGAACATGAAAGTTCAGGAAATTCTTCTTTATTCTGTATAGTAAAAAACTACAGACAATGCAAAAAATCATCAGAGAATCTAGTTATGTAGGAAGGACCATCATCAATGCACTCCGGACTTATATACATATATATATAAATATATATATATATATAAATATATATATATATATGTATATATGTGCTATGATCTCCTCTTCACTATCTCCTCTTTACATCTGTTCTTTGTTGATTGACCATCCATCTGGAGCTCTTGATGTTTCACTCTCAGCTCCTTCGTTCTTGACAATGACCCAGATTCACAGTTGTCAGTGTGGTCCCTTGTTTGATCAGCTTATGTTATAGCACTAAAGATGTCTGCTCTTCCCATTGCCTACCCTCCTTCATGACAGCTGTTTCAGCTGTCTGATCTGCTTTTTCATTTCCCAGGACTCCTGTAAGACCTGGTACAAAAATGAGGTCAGTCGATGGATTCAAGACATGTTGACTTAGAGAATCTAAACCCTCCAACATCCCCACTCAACACAAACTCCTACTCTACCACCTCTATACATGTGCCTCATCTGTTTGCGTTCTTTATACTGTGTAATCTACTATTACTTTGAAAAATGTAAAATGCTTGGTCACTTATTTTATTGTTTGAGAATTATGTATACTGTGTTTGCTAAAATGTTTCAAAGAATATAATTTAATCAGTTCAAATATAAAAGTTGTTATTCTGCTGATATGGAAATAGCAGTGTACTGAAATGATCAATCAAAATCTTCCACTGGTTGGGGAGGGGGGCTTAAGATAATCTATTACAAAGTGTTTTCCCAATGACTTCTGGCTACTGTGTTCATTTTCCAAACTTATAGACATCATTCTTTCTTTGTGAGCTACTCGGAAACTTAGGAAGTATGTGCAACAGAGACAAGGTATTTTTCACATCAACTGTTCAGTAGAGCAAGGGAATGTTCATTAATGCTTGCACTGCAGTGGTTCCCAGAGTAGGGTTATCACACACCCCCCCCCCCCCCACACAAGAGGGCATTGGGAAGAACTTTAGAGATAGTGAGGGGAAAGAGAATGGAAGGTGATATCAGAACCACTGAATGAAAGAATTTTAGTCTTGGGTGCTAGGGGATGTGGCCTGGGAGGCTAAGCTCAACACAGTTTGAGAACCACAGACTTTGAGGAACTGGCAGAAGGCCAGATTTGTGGAAGATGTGGATCGCTGTGTCATTTGAGAATATAGTGGCCAAAACTGAAGACAAAATCTTGTAATCCAAACATGGCTGAACCTGTGATTGTTTTTTTCAATCAAGTATAGTCAGAATCAGACATAAGAGAAGCTGTTAAGTATGCACGTGAGCAGAAACAAGAATGCTTAAGACGAGCGCGTGTGATTGAAGAGTATACAAATACCGA